>VXBL01000827.1:244671-255945 GCA_013400195.1 Aramus guarauna | reverse complement strand
GGGGGGGGGGTCGCAGGCAGCTGCGAGCCCCCTGAGGATGCGGGGGGCCCATGAGGAGCATTTTCCAGCAGCCGCTGACCCAGAGGAGGGGTGGGCACGTCTCCCTATGGCCGCCATGGGTCATGCTAAAGCACACCAAAGGAGGGGAGCCAAGGCAGCTCTTGGTATCAGTACGCCCAGCACGGCAGGCCTCCAGCTTCGTGCTTTGCCCTACACATTCCTGTAAAGCAGATGAGCTAGAGCAACAGCAATCACCAAAGCAACCCTGGCGAGGGACAGCCCCAAACGCCCTGCCCTGCCTAACCTCCCCGGCAGTGCCTCCCGCGGACAACGGCTCCAGGCACGATCATCTTCCCTCATGCCGGTCCGTTGAGGCTCGTGCATCTCCAGCAACGGTGCAAACACGTTGAGGGGCCAGAGGGTCTCTCATCAGAGCCCTCAGGAACTGCAGCCCAATGTGCTTTGCTTTTTCCATTGTAATTTTCCTCTCAATCCTTGAATCTCACCGTAAGCAGTTCCCTTCCCCCACCTCACAGCACACCGATGTTGCCTTACTCCTGGTGCTCAGTCTGGCAGAAGCCCTGCAACACATCCTCGGTTGTTCCCTGTCTCACTTCTTCAACATCCCCAGCTCTGCTTGGATGGGATGCAATGTGCTGAGTGTGCAGACCTGAAACGCTTGCTCTTGCCTTTGACTGCTCATGTGCCTGCCTGTTTTCTCCAGCACCTGCCTCCTCATGTCCAGATTCAAACTCCAGATAATGTAACCCTGCTAGCCTCCTGGGCAGGGTTGTGTATGCTGGGAGAAATTGCTGGCCTTGAAAATTGGGTGTGAGTCTGTGGGATTCTTCAGATACTTTCTGCTACTGGATTGTCTGGAAGAGGCTGCAGTCTGACCCTCGGTTCCAGCTATCTCTCAGGTTCATGCCAGAAATTGCGTCCAGGTAACTGCCTGGCAGGCCACTGAGTCCTACACTATGGCAAACCAAGACACAAGCAGCGATGTTTTCCCCTGTTGGTTAGGCACCTTCTTCATCGCAGCAGGTAGAAGCTTTCCAAGGAGATGCTTTTAAGCAGCAGCTCGAATCGTGTCTCCATTCTTCAGACTCTGTCCAGGGCACAGGCACCCTGCTGAGCTGAACGCCCCAGGCGCGCCCAGGCTGGAAAAGCCATCCTCAGCACAGACTGGTGCCAGCCACGGATAACACTGGGTAGGATCTGGACACGCTTGGCTGTAGCGGACTAATCCTGAGGCACACAGAAAAAGCAGATACCAGCCTCCTCCCTGGCGCTGGCAGACTGCTGCTTCGTGGCTGCAGACCCAGGCTGGCATCTGAGACCAGGCTGTAAGTGGTGCTGTTGTTCAGGGAGATGCAGCCTTGGTTATGCTACAGCTGCAGATGTGGAAGTCTTGGACTGCACCCAGTCTATGCTGCGCACGATGCAAAACGCGCCGTCTCCGTAGAGCAGAGCAGGGGTGGAGGCTGGCAGGCTGGCTGGCAAGTAGGCAGGGGTCTGGGCTCACAGCAAGGACTCCCTGGTGGGCACGGGCATCAAGGAGGTGCCTGTCCCTTGGAGCTGCAAAACCAGTAGCGGGGTACAAGCCAAATTGCCAAACCAGTAGCGGGGTACAAGCCAACCCCACAGAGGATCTAGTGCCCAGACCTATTCCTCTTGGGGAACAGAGATGGACAGCAGGATTTTGTGAGCCTCTTAACTTCAAAAGATCAGCAGCCGTGCCAGGATGAGAATCTGCTGGGACCATACAAGCTGCCTTGTTCCTGCTTTTTTAAATAGTATGAAAATCTTGAAGCTGTAAGACAGGAATGCGGGCAGAGACCTGACAGTTCCATGTTGCTCAGCTGAGCAAAGCTCTGTTAATAACCCGCAACCCGCAACCCCCACAGGGAGGGAGGGAGGGAGGGCCGGTTCTGTTTTTGCTTAACCAGGGTCTCCTGCCATTACAACATTATAATATCAAAGAACTTTGTGCTGAGAACTAGATACAACAGCAAGAGCTGCCCCAAAAGGACCAAACCCGAGGATCGCAGTGGGGTTTGCTGCAGGAGGGTAGGATTTAAGCCATAGTTTGGAGAAACAAAGACTCAGGGGACAGGATCAGTCTCTAATTATCTTGCAGTTAATGTGAACGAGCAGCAAGATGAGGAGAGGGAGGGGCAGGAGACACCAGCATGAGAAGCCCTGACCTGGAGCTAGGGAAGGAAAAGTTTAGGCTAGACGCAAAAAAAACCAACCCAAAAACATACTATAAAAAATGACTGGCATAAAACAGACTCCTACAGGGAGAAGCTAAAAACTGAATCATAGGAAATACTTACAAGGCAATCAGAGGCAGCGTTAGCAGGAAAGTTGCAAGGAATGACTGCAGCAAAAGGGCCTGGCTCGGACCCCTTGGCAGGACTGAGTGGTCTTTCCCAGCCTTCCCCACTGGTTACTCACCTGCTACTGGTTTCCAAATGGCCCAGGGTACTACCTCCACCTGGAAAATGAGTGGGCACCGGTACTTGAAGAGGCATCATTTTCAGCAAGAACTGTTTGGACATTTAACATACTAGTATTTCAAAAAGAACAGAGATGTTTTATTTAGAAAACATTCTGAAGGGGTAATGAAGGCTATTTCTATCTCTTTTTTCAGGAAAAATGCATTTGCAGCAAGCACGAGGTGCTGTTGTATTTTAATCTAAGTTAAGCGACTCCTGTTCCTACTCCAGTACTGAATACTCAATTAGTCTCAATAAATCATGCTCAGTCCCACATCCCCTCGATCATATTAAGGCACCCCTCCATGAGCACATCCAGTTCGACTTCCACTCAATTGATCATGTTCACTCAGACTTCCACTCAGCTGATCCCAAACAGCAAGGCTTCAGCTGCGTTATTCTCCACTGTTTCACCTTCACACCTCCACAGAGGTTTTTTTCAGAGCGGTGCTTCTCTGCCTCCAACATTTCCCTTTTCATCCATTTCTTTCATTCACTAGGTGCTATTTCTCCCCAGAGTGCAAGACTCTGCTCAGGTGGAAGCCACGCAAGAGCCAGTGGTAAGACGGCACAGGGACTTGCTGACCAACGCAGAGAATGGGTCCGTTTATCAGGTTTTCTCTGAAGCTCATGCTTGGTCCTGTGGCTCTACCTGAGCCCGTTCCAGGGGGATCTCCTCCTTGCTGCAGATCCCCCACCCAACCCCGACTATCCTGAGCATCTCAGCTGTCTTCAAGTGCTGCCATGGCTCACGATCCAAGTAGTGGCTACAGCTGGATGGGAGCACTGGAAATGGGCACTTTGAGACAAATCCTTCTGAGGGAAAAGAACGGTTTCAATGTTGGTTTTTTTCAGATTTTCATTCTGAAGTCTCACAATTTTACTAAAAACATTCCAACACAACCAAAGCAATATCAGCTCTTTGGCATATGAGCTGATTGTGTACTAATTTTAATATTTCATATTTAGACATTTTGACCACAGAAATGCAATCATATAGAAAAAGAATTCATATTACCTAAACCCCAAGCAACAAAAAAATGTGTTGAAATAGAAATGTTAATACAGATCCTTCTGTGCAATTAGAATTAACCTCACTAATACTTTGAATATTGTCCAATGAATTCTCTGGCATATCCCTCATGAGATTGAATAACTTCAAACAGTTGCGAATCAGAGCTTGGCTGCACTTGTTATGGATGTATCCAGACAGCAAAACCAAGTAAACCAAATGGTAACGTAAACTTCAATGAAAACATAATTCTACTCTGTTAGTTGACTAATGATTTTGGCTGAAAATGTACATTCACCAAACTGCCCCTTTGTATTGTAATGAGTTGAATCCAATTTCCTATCATCAAACTTGTAGATGGCAGCCAAGAAAATTATGTTTGAGTTGAACTATAACACTAAATTTGTAAATTTGCCAAATGCAGATCGTTTCACTGTCCAGGTTTCTCACCCAGTTTGAGGTTTTACTTCTGCATTTCAGGAATTAAGCAAGAGGCATATCTAGCAAACAGGTTGGTTCGTTTTTTTTTTTCAAAGGAGACTAAACAGAAATAATTAAAGGAATTTGGACCTGGCCAAAAATCTGAGGCTGCAGCCCCTTGCTCCTGACAGGATCCAGGAAGCAGTGCTTCCACATTTATTTAACAGTGAGAATATATTAGTTTGTTAAAAAATATGGAAGTCCTACTAATCCCCAGGTTACATGTACAGTTGTGGTAGACCTTATTATGAAGCAGTCACCCATGGGAGATGAACTGGTGGTTCCAGCCACAGCAGCCTGACAAAAATTCCCACTAGCAATAAACATCTTATCTTTCCACCTGACCTTGTACTTGGTGATTTCCTAACAGAATATCTAAGGTCAGGAGGAGAATTCCTGCTTTGGACTCGCAACTTGACCTTTGAGTTTCAGGAGTGGGCCTCTCCACAGCTGAGGAGAGTCTTCTGGTTTCTTCCCACCAAGAACTTGTTTATTGTAGCCTCAGATGAATCTTTCCTATAACTGTGGTTAACCTCTTCCTATGGTTAGGCTCCTTATGATTCACCTATGCTAAGTATTTTGCAATTAAACTCCCCCATAGAGCAAAACAAGCCTTTATTATAGCTGTAGAAGGCCTCTTTGTCTGGCCGAACCGGGTCTTCTGCTTTTGTTCCCATGACTTTTTCATAACAGGTTTGCGAGTTCTCATCCTTGGGTTGCATACTGCTGTGACCATAAGATTTCATGAGATGGTTTTAAAATACAGACAGAGAGGTGGTGGTGCTGGTAGTGGTGGGGTCTTTCAGTCTACTTCATACAGACCTCTATTCTTTGAGGCTAATCCTTTGTTTCTTGGTGGAAAACAACATTTTTATGAGACAGGTGAATCATGCATTCTCCTCTAGCAAAATGAGCCCCCAAAAGAGAGCAAGGTACGTATCTTGGGACATTCCTAAAATCACAAACATAAGCTACTGGCAAAAAAAGGGCATCTACCACAGCGAAAAAAATCTGCGCCATGTAAAAAGCTCCAAAAGCAAATGCATGAAAACAAGGTCTAAACATTTACATCACAGTGAAAGACACTTCTGAGTAAAAAACAGTATTGGCAATATCTAATTATTGGTGAAATCTATTAGGAAAATCTTTTATGTTCTGAAAGACTACTCACAGTTCAGCAACAATCCTTCGGGATTTCTGTATGAGGGTTTAAAAGCTTTTCAATAAATTCAGGGGAAGAAAAGAAAGGTTTAGTTCCAAGTCTGAGCCAAAGTTTGTTGTGTAGTTAAAAAGAGTAAATGAACTTGTGGATTTGACTCCTCTGTTTCCTTCTCACACAGTGTCTTCTACACTTGAACGACAGAGCACAGAGCCTGAACACGAAGGCTTCATGTTTTATTAATGGTGTCCAATTCATTTCCTGTTTTCATGCTGATAACCTACCGAGGGAGAGGAAGGGAATTCAGGTGGCAAGACCTCAGATCCATTTTTCTTATACCCATGAACAGTTCACAAGTGGGTATTTCACTAGCAAAATCTCTTTATTGCATGTATTACTGCATTCTCTGGGAAGCTTAACTGGGACGGCTGGCTTCACAGCAGCTGGCAGACACCTCCGAAAGCCTCAATGTTTTCAAGGCAAGTTCTCTTCAAGGTGACAGCTTTTAGTTTTTGATTCAATCAATGCTCAGTAGCTATTTTCACTACCGTCCTTTCTACAGGACTAACCTCATAATACACCAAATTACTACCCTGGCAGAAATCTAGTCAAACAAAATCCACATTAGCAATACCATTCACTGTTTGTAGAAATGCCAGTTTATTCCCTGTTAAAGACAAACCAATGTAGTGTTCAGCCCAGTAGCTATTCCCAGAGATTTTTTTTTTTTTTGACTGAAATAATGTTAACAGTTCTGCAAAATGGAGCAGGTTTTTTTTAAAGCCTAATGCTTTCTGCAAATTTCCCTTTTTTTTTTCTTTAAAGCATAATTTCCTCTGTGTCTGTAATATTTACCATGAGTGAGCACATCCTTTATAAAAGACCTTCTTCAATGCAGTGTTGAGAGTGAGTTCCTAGAAAACACTGAATTTGAAATATCTGTATTTATGAGCTGGAGAAGAACAAGAACGTCACCTTACTCCTTCAGATTGAAATTCTTTGCAGAACTAAAAAAGTGTCCCTATATTCAAGACCTACTTACAATAAAGGGATCCTTCCAGGCTCTTCCTTCACCACCTGGCAGGCTGATCAGATGGGAACTTGCTGAAAAAGGATCAGTCTTATTCAGTACTAAGTGCCCAGTTTAGAAAATCATTCCTCATTGCTGCTAAGCAGAAGGAGAAAACATCCCCTTCTGCATAGCAACCTCTTGTCCTGTTCCAAATTAATCTATCTATACTTCGAGTATTCTACAGGACAAAGCTACAGCGGGGTGGGGGAGTACTGCTCATGTGGGAGGTAAAATGTATTGGGAAATAAATGTAAGCTGTATCCTGGCACCTGGGGAAGCTTTAGCTTGTTCAGTACCTGCCAAACTGTCCGTCTCATGTGTTACAGGTGTTTGAAACACAGACCTTGCTGGTCCAGTTACTGGAAAAGTGGACTGGACCCTTGGTTTGACTCAGCAGCAGTTCTGAACACCTTATTAGCTACTTTCTTCCAGAGACGTCAAACAGTAAAGATGAACAAGCTAAAAACTGACATCCCCCTGAGAGCAGCAAGGTCTCACAGAGAGAACAGGAGGGGCAGAGCACCTGGGTGGACACCTGGCTATCAGCAGCTGCTGTAGTTTGATCCTGGGTCTGTCCTGTGCTTGTTCACAGCAGTGTTCAAGAAAGAAACCCCATGTTCTTATTCCTCAAGCTGGTAATACAACAAAGGCTTGGGTCTCACAAAACGCTCCTGCAAATAACATGAAATAACTTTTCAGAGAAAGATAAGAAACATGAAATTCCCCCTATGATTCTTGTACTGGCCAGAGATGCCCCAGTCTGTTTCAATGCTTCACGTTCCCTTAAAGCAGCAAACACTTTAACGACAATTACTTGCCTCTAGCTGCTTCTTCCTATAAAACCCCTTGGCCACTTTCCCAACAAGAAAAAAAACACACTTCTTTCCACAGCCTATGAGCAGCTCAGTGTGGCCATGCTCCGTGGCAGGGGGTGGGGATGCACCACTGAGCTCTTGAGGTTTCTTTTAGGACATTTTCCTTTGAAAGATAACCAGAATTGCGATGAGATCGGTAACCTCCTCTGTGTTGGCAGGCAGACATGCATGCCTGGAGGTGCAAGTGCAAGTGTGTGGTCTTGGGTGTGGGGAAGAAAGGAGAAGGGTGGTGACCTGAATGTTGGAACGGAGTTCAGAGTAAACTTTTTTAGGGTTTTTTTTTTCGTTTTTGCTTTTCTTTGCATTGGGAACCTCAAGCACGAAAAAGCAGGAGTTCCCTGCCCCACCAGTGATATAATGAAGGCATATCAGAGATGTGCCGCCTGCTGCTTTCTGAGCCTCTGGCTGTAGACAGCCACACTTTTACACGTTCCTCTGAAACCATGAAGACTAGAAATAGTATCATCTTTATCAATGAGAATTGGGATTCTCAGGTAAGCAAGGACCTGCGGAGCTAGGACATACAGCAATATCCAAATGCTGCAATAGTAGTTACAAAATATGAAAACTGGCAACCTCACTCCCCCCAATACGTCTCACACAAACACTGAGCTTAGACCTGATACATACAGACCCGTATGTCTCCCTTGGGACTCAGTGCTCAGCTTCTTTGTGTCTCAAGGGCTGGAAGAGAGACAGGCCTGAGGTACTCTTAAAATCATTCCTTAGAGACAATATTTGTTTGAGGTGTTGTTAATCTCCAGTGACAGAGATTCCACAGCCCCCGCCCCAGCAATCTGCTCTAACGCTGACCTATCTCTACCATCAGAAGCATTTCCCTTTTCCCCCCTCTGGAGCCCAGTTTAAGCCATTATAAGAAATATATGGGAGAACAGAGTACTCCCTTCTCTTTGCTGCAACATTTTACATATATGATGGTTGCTCCACTGTCTCCCATTTGTCTTCTCTGGTCTGAAGAAAACATACTTTTGTCAGTCCCTCTTTGCACATCATGTTTTCTATTTAGTCATTCTTATTGTTCGCTTCCAGATGCACATCAGCTGGAAAAAGTCTCACAGATTCCACTTAAAGCCTTACTGCTGTTCTGTTACTAAGTGTAAAAATTACTGCGCGTCTTCAAATGACACTCATGCTTGCACACCTTAGTATGGTATTTGACTTTTTTTTCAAAATCCAAATGAGACCTTAGATTGCATTTTCAAGCAATGAAGGTAAAGTGTGATGCAGTGCTAGGTGTTAAAGTAGCTGCCATCACTGAAGGTCTGACTGGGTACAAAGACAAGAACCCATGTTGCCATCCCTACCACCTAGTAAAATATGTATTGCAAATAACACCTTGGGAGTCATTTGATCATGTGGCTCAGCTGGCATTGCTGAGAAATCCTAGCATCTGCCTGGTTTTTCTTCTCTTTTTAAAAGTTTTATCAAACGATCACTGCCCCACACGGGTATATGGCACCTTATTTAAATACACTGCAGACCGGCAGCTATTGACGCTCTGCATATGTTGCCAGTGTATTTTATTATCCTTTGCTTTAACACCAGAAAATGGTGAAGTCCTGTGTGGAGGCAGCATTTTATTTTTTTTTTTTCCACCATGAATGCAATAATCAGTGCAAGAAGTTTTCTGACTGCAGGGGAAAATGAATCAACTTGAAATCACTGACCTTTCCTTATGGTCAGGTGCCACTTTGAACACTGGTTATTCTGATGTTGGGCTGTAAGATGAGCGATATTTACCATTGAAAAGTGAATAGCTGCCAACTATCAAGGCATCACCAAGCTCTGCAGACAGGTATTGTCATAGGGTGGCACATTATGTAAGTACTCCTTAAATGCAAGTTACTCTACATTCTTGGCAGCAGACCACATGAAATTTCCCTTCAGATGTTGACGGGATAAAAAAAAAAAATTATATATATGAAAATTACCTTATCATTTACAATGCAAATCTTGGAAGGAAAGTTAGTAAATTAAGTTAGAGATTCGCCTAAATTAAGCTGGCATTCTATTCTGGTGCTTCAAACTCTGAAAACATTGCTGGCTGACAAAACAAGCCCTGGAATGATTAGCAAAACCCCTCCTTCAGAGGCAGCAGACAAGCAATCCCTTTGAACCTTCACAGTGCATCATAAACGCTCAGCAGACTTACAGTGTGGCAGTCCCAGTGCTATCAATTATTTACCCTTTTTCTGTTTACCTTCAGGCAGCAAGTAATTATTTTTAAATATTAATTTAGTTGTGTCATGTACAGTTTGTGGTTTAGCCCTGAGATCTGAGATACAGAAAAGCAAACTGCATCTCAAATCACATTTAGCTAGTGACGCATTGATAGTTGGATCCCCACTCCAGCTACTCAGCAGCTACGCTCAACTTTTTCCATCATTAGAAACAGAACTCCGTTCATTGGAGGAAAGTGAAAGCAATTTTCTTAATAGGAAAAGGCACTTTTTTTTTTAAGCCTAAAAGTCCAAGAAATTGGAAAGTCTAAATAGGAGAATATTATTTTATTGTAAAAAGTTCCAGTTTTTTTCAGAAGGAGATTATTTTCTTCCTCCCTTGTTGTTTCCCTCAGATTTTTTCCCAGAGTTTAATTTTCTTTATCCTCAGCTAATATAGGCTAAAAAGAAGTTGGCTGTTGTTTCTGCAGCCCAGAGAGAAAGAGATCCTAGGAGACAAGAATCGCCTTTCTGCACTGAAAACACCACTTCTTAGAACCTGAAAAGAGAGGATGGCTCTTGTCAGCTCAGATGAACATCTCTCCACAAAGGACTGGTTCTTTCTTTTTAAAAGTTTATACTAGAAAAGCAAATACTCATTTTGATGTATTTACATGAAGATATAGATGTGTGCCCACAAAGAGGTCAATGCAGTATCTTCCTGAGAAAGTTTTTTTTGGGTTTTTTTGTTTGTTTGTTTTTTGAGTCTTTTGCTGTTCCTTCCCCCCCCCGCCCCCGTCACGCTTTCAGCTTTTTCTTAACATAAACTCTAGAAAGAAGCCTTGATTTTAGCTGTTTCTGAGACAGAATCAAGGAGAAATGGAACTCTGAAACTTGGGTAACTTCACTGGTATTCTGGTGGTGCTTGTAGGCTCCAGCTGTCCGATTCCCTCCCTACTGGGTTGTGCACAGTTCTATGAACACCAGAAGCAACTCCTGACAAAGAACAGGCAGCTACAGTATCAACTGAGATGTTGCACTGGAAAACAAATATGAGAAAAAACAAAGGAAGTATCACATGCTCATAGGATCAAGCTAAGGTGCAGCACCGTTCCATTGAAAGCATGTTTGTAAAATGACCTAATGAAGATCAGTGTTTCACGAAGAGAAAAACTAAGAACGGCATTTGGTCAAGTCATATTCTTCCCTCACCCCTGCCTTTGCCTCATGGGTCGTGTCTACTCCCTCCCCATCAATCCTGTCCTATTAATGTTGCTCCTACAACCTTGATAATGTGCATTCATGTTTTCAGAGAGAGGGGGGCCATGTCACGCATCTTGTTTCAATCTGGGGAGGAAATAGCAACCTCTGATTCACCTCCAGTCCGTGTCATCACTGCCCTCCCCCTCTCCCCCAGTTGTATATGCACACTACAAGGCTGAAAACCAGTAGCCTAGTTCACGTGTATTATGTGACTGGAGACCCAGTACAACACCTAAACTTGCCTTTTTGTAGCCTGAAAGAAAGCTGCTATCCAACAGAATAGGTCCCTGGGAAAAGCCAGAAACTTTGCTTTAGCTCTAATTCCTAGTATCATGCAGCTTAGAATTTTAACGTAAGCTGTGTGTACTTTACAAAAATTCTATTACAAAGGACATTTCTGAACCAAAGCATCAGAAGCCTCTCTCTCCTATTTCCCATTCTGAACTCCTATTCGACTCTAGGGTCAGACACTGGTATGTGAATTTACGTATTATGCATTATGAAGCCATAGACCCTTGCTGCTCTGGAATTCTTCGGGACATGCTTACCTCTGACACTAACATGGGAAGAAAGAACAAGGACATCTAAGAGGGGGTTTAGCAAAGTAGTAAGGCAATCAGAAAAAACATCCAACAGGAAAGGCAGCATGGAACAGTAGCACAAAATCAAAGTTTTATTATACAAACCAACATTTTACCTTACTGTGACAGGAATTAAAGCATCTATACTCGA
>VXBL01000827.1:143574-244398 GCA_013400195.1 Aramus guarauna | reverse complement strand
ACAAAAAAACGAAAGAAAAAGAGAAAGAAAGAAAGAGAGAAAGAGAGAAAGAGAGAAAGAGAGAAAGAGAGAAAGAGAGAAAGAGAGAAAGAGAGAAAGAGAGAAAGAGAGAAAGAGAGAAAGAGAGAAAGAGAGAAAGAAAAGGAAGAAGTAGAGAAAACTAGTTCCATGATGAAGGACCTTCTGAGAGGAGGTACCTGAACTGGACTTTTCCTCAGCATCACTGTTATCAGGGACCCCAATGAAACAGAAGCATCACAAAAGTGATCACCAAACCTGCAGCAAAATTGAGAAAAAAGAATCAGAAATTCAGCACTAGCCATTAAAGCAAATATGTTTGAAACTGTTAGAAGATCAGCTGTAGAATTCAGCTTTTCAGACACAAGTGGCCTAACGGTGTGGGCTTGTTTTCACTTGTACTTTATTTTGCCTCTCTGTAGATGCCTCCCCAACAACATGACACAAACTGGAGCAACAGATTCGGCCTCCTGCTCATTATCAAATTTAATGAACTTTTAAAACTTCTATCTGATCCATGGGCATTGTGTCAGCATTAGCAAACATCTCTGAGCCGGGGAAATAACCTCAATTTTGTTGGCTTGGTTCCCATTTACCTCAGTAGCAACATTGACCAAATGCTGCCTGGACAAATGCCAAGTTTCTCTTAATCTTGGTGAGCAGATTTAGATCACATTGTTTCACTGAGTCATTTTGTCCAAGGTGAATGAGGATAACGGCTGAAGAACCAATTTTTGTGTTAAGGGTAATGACGGTGGTTCCACTCTTCTCACCAGGTGCTGGGCTGGTACACCTTGGTCCTGAAACAAGTAGGCAGAAAGCCACAGACCCCAAAGGTGGATCCGTTCTTTCAAAAGTGTAACTATAATACACACTGAGAGCATGCATTTTCTACCCTATAGGGTCAATAATGTATTTTTTTTATTCTCTCATTTTCTCATACAGATTTTTACAGCCAAGTTATTTCTGAACTGAGCTATGAGTAGGTCAATCCTGTCTTTGGTCTGCTTTTGCTAGGTTGCCTACACAGTTTCAAACTGAACATGGGGGCAAGGGAACAGAAAGAATCATAAAATGATGGGGAAGACAAACGTCTCAGCTGGAAAAATAAAGGTTTCTCTTTCTTATAAATCCACATTGATGTGCTGTATTAATATATTAATATTATGACATAGCCTTTTCTTCATGGCCAACTTCTGGTTCCTGTGGAAAAAAAACTGTTGAGAGCACCACAAAAATAATGACAAGGGCAAGAGTAACTGGAACTAAATATTCATTGTTATGGGTCATTGTAAGTTAGAAACAAATCTAAAGTCTAAAACATTATCTGAAATAGCACTGAAAATCAGGCCACTATCTGAACGTAAATCAGAGGTCATTTCAAGGGTTGTAATTCCATAGCCCCTACATATTTAAGCATCTATAACAATGCTGCTAGAACTTATTTTTCAAATATGTCACACAAGTAAAGCTGAGACCCATGGCATTGTCCGTGAGCTTTTTTTTTTGTTGTTGTTGTGTTTGGAGGTGGGGCGGAAAGAAGGACAAAACAGCTGAGTTGAAAGGTTACTTTTAAAAAAACCCCAACGCCCCTACCCCCCCTCAAAAAATCAAAACCAAACAAAAAACCCAACAAAAATAAAACCCCAGCCAAGCCCCCCAAAACAGGGAAGAGACACATACAGATCCAGTTCTGTTAATCCACGTATCTCTACTGTTAGAATGAACTGATTCACAGTTTGCTAGGCGTATCATAGAGATCCACATATCCACAAACACCCTGTCTAACCATTAGTCATGACTGAGTGAATGAACGAAGGAATAAAGGAGTTATAGCAACTAGACATTTAGGTGACTCATACAGATACAAACTGGTTTTGTCAATTATATTTTTTTTAATCAAGAGAACAGGCAGTACTACTGAATATCATACTGTGGGTGTCAAACCAGCAGGTTTTTCAGACAGAATTTGAAGGATCAAAAACATAATGCAATGCTCCAGAAAGAATTCTACCACACAGACTAAAGGCAGGAGATGCAACAGTACAGATAGCTCCATGTGAAATGCTAACTGTTTGCACTTCCTGGAAAGCAACATCCAAAACTGTGAGCCAAACCTTAAAAACTTCTGTGAAGACAGTGACTCTGTCTTGTGATGAATGGTTTCATTTGGTTTAAAGAGCAGACAACAGAGGTCCCGTTCCAGATTAGGTAGAATACCTTAAAAGGTAGGACTGAGGGCTTAGCTGCGGCACAATATTACTTAATAGCATGAAAAGTCAACATAAAGGAGAGAAGACAATGTTGTAGCATTTGCAGCAGTCCAGGCTGCAGTATTAAGTTTCCAGAGTTTAGTTGCCTTATACCAGATATATAATGCTGTTGCTGTACAGCTGAGATGAAAATGGCACAGATTTCTAAGCCCAAACAATGTTTTCTTTGATGAGGCATTCTTCATATCAGTCACAGATGATGAAAAACATTATTATGGATCTATTGCCTACACTGCTGTAAGGCAGGAATGAAGCTGAAGCACCACAAACCAGGTCTGGAATCAGCAAGAAGTATGAAATAGCACTCCCATGTCATTCCTGAGTATAACATGCCATACTACATTGCTTGCAGTATGAGTGCAGCAGATAGATACTCCTGTTTCAGCTGGAAAGCAGCCTGTTATCAGTTCAACTTCTGTAACAGCTACACAAGACCCAACCATCACTAGCATCTGGCCTCAGGCTTCAGCCTAGCTCTTATTCTTGATACTTTTCACAGAAGTGAATTTTACAATTAGTGGTGTCATTGTGAAGCAAAAGGGAACATCTCTGATGTCTTACAGATTTTATATGGTGACCTGTTATTTCTTAACTATTTCTTTCTACAGACAATTCAAGCACATGTAGGTAGAAAAACTTTTGTGCTTGAGCACCCCTCAATTTCTTCCCGCTTTAACAGATATTCACAACCTTAAAGGTATTTCTGTCCGTGCTGAAATCGGCTGCTTGGCTGGTGCCCGAGGAAGAGGAGGGCTGAGGCAGCACAAACCCCACGGGCGGCCCAAGGCGGGCGGGCCGGGCGCTGTCCGCGGTGCTGAACGGCGACGGCGCGGCGGCGGTGCGCTGTCCGCGGTGCTGAAGGGCCGCCGGCGGGGCGGGGAGGGGGGACGGGCGGGAGGCAGTGAGTCCCCCCCCCACCGCACCCCAGGTTGCGCTTGCATGGCTGGCGGCTTAGACGGCTTCCTGAGGGCCGTTCACACGGGCCAGAAGTTCACTGAGCGGTTTAGGAAGTGCAGGCGGACACCGGTGCTCGTTATTACCTAGCTGAATGGGAACCCAGCCCCGAATTAGACAAGAGCAAGTGCAGACTGTTTAGCTTTCTGCTCAAGATGAATTCTGATTCCCACAGACGGTTTTCAGGGACAATCAGGGCAGCCAAGAAAACAGTGACATGCAGAAATGGCTGATAAAATTGCAATGAAACGTCTGTTGACATTGATTTTGAGCCTGCGGGCAGAGATGAATGATTGAAACACTAGGCTTGTTAAAGCTAGAATGCTTTTGATTTCTCTTCTCTGTGCTGAACAAGATTTAGCTAGAGGGAAGTTAACAATCAGCTAATTGACATTGAATTAACCATGAAATGCAGTATAACTACTTTTCTTCTGAAGTACTCTTCAGCAATGCTTTAACAAGGCTTTTAATTATTGATTATTGCTTATAACACACAGTAGATCTCCTTTTATTTGTTTTAAAATCTGGTGTCCTTCAAAGGTGTCAGCTTGAGTACTCTCTGTAGTTCACCCGTCTACTAATGGAAACTAAACAAATAATCCAAGAAAAACTGTATATTCTTCCTCTGGTAAAGCACCATAGCATAACACATCAGTTTTTCTGCTATCCGGGTCAGGTTAAGAACCAGATATTCCATAAGAATAAGGTTGTTCTTGCTGGGGGGAGCAGTGTGAGAGGCAGAAAAGGCCTTAACGCTGTATAAGCACCGTTCAGCAACAACTAAAACATCAGTGTGTTATCAACACTATTTTCATCGCAAATGCAGAAGGCAGTGCCATAAGAGCTCCTATGAAGAAAATTAACTCTATCCCTACCAAAACCAGTACAGAAAAATAATAGCATTTGAAGAACTGTCATGTGTATGAGCAAAAAAGAAGATGCTTGTTTGCTGCACATCTGAGAACCGGGAATGGTACTGACAGCAGTGGGCACAATTACCAGTGCAGCTGCATATGCTGCATCTCAACTACAACAGGGTTACTGCTTAGCACATGCTGGGGAGATGGCAAAATCTATGTTGCTAATGGCTGCAGAAAGTGTGAGAGTAGAAGATTGCTCAGAGAATTACACTGAGCATGTCAGAATAACGACCAGGAAAATATCGGTAAAAATCAAATACAAGAGAAGACAGATTCTTGTGTGTTTAGAAGATAATTCTATTGCAGCAGTGAACATTGCTCCTTAAGGTAACTGCTCTCTCACCTGTGAGATGTTCTTGTTTCCTTACAGTAGCACAGGGACTTGGGGAAACCAGCAACTTCTGAGAGATTTCTAGCCTGTAAGCAACTTTAAAATAGTAGTCCTTCTATCTGATCCTCTTGATCTTGTTTGTCCAAAAATCCTGCCTTGGCCCTGAGAAATCACCCTAATCAAATGTTCATCACTGTAGCAGCATGCTCATCACCACTATCAACACCAAAACTTTTTGTAAAATAAAAATTTCAAGAGCTTTCAAGATGACAGCAAGGCAGGCACATGCTGTCTGTACAGAGGGGATTGCATGCCAGCAGGTCTGAGCCAGATGGGGCATTGTGGGATAAATCTGTTACACTAAGCACATGAAGGTGTAGTATGCACAGAACAGTAGGTGAAAAGCTTATGGGAATTGCTCTCCCAATTCACTATAAATGGGGCAAAGAAAATTGTTCCAGTGGTTCACAACACATCTAGCAGATTACACCGCCTATAGACTTTAACCCTCCAAGGGGCAGTCTGTGACACTGTGTTCCCTTTCTATTCTCCAGTGCTGCAGCGCTTTCCTTCTACCCTCATCAATAGCCAGGAAACAAGATAAGTTTTAGGGGCTTTTTTTTTTTTTTAAATACCTAAGTTGTAGAGTACAATTTATCAAGCAAGCAACACTGCCTAGAGGGAGTGGAGTGCTGAAAAAGGCAGAGATACAGTATCACTTAAAGCTCTGAGTTCACACAAAGCATTCCCATTCAGCAGGTGTAGACATCAAAATAAATAGCCCTCTGGCAATCTTCCAGATGGCCTAAATCTCCAGGCATATTCAGCCTGATTACCTTAGAGTTTTTTCAGGCTTGCTGTCTCTGCATTTACTTGTTCTTCGTCCCTTGCCAGCTACAGAGAAACAGCTGTGTCTGGCCTAGGGTGTGAACATCTGGTTCTGTCATACCCAGCTGTGAGTCTTCTGCAACACAACTCCATTAGATACTAGTACAGACAAGTGCAAAATAATGAACATTGGAAGAAACAATTTTAAGCTACTCATTCACAGGAAAGGGGGTCTAAATAAGTTGTGGCTTCTCAGAAACACGCCCAAGTATAAATGAATAGAACAGTGAGAATATCGGGCAAGTCCTCTAAACTGCAAGGCCAGAAACAGTTCTTTCCTGAAAGATCAGGGTGACTATTATTCCCTGGTCAAATGATTGTCTTAATCTTCAATCTGCTTCAGCCTATATTGCTGGATGTTTTTTGGGTGTATATCCTAATTTGCAGTAATTGCTATCAGTTATAATCAGTGGCATGCTGCCTTCCTGAATCCTGAGACAAGATTCAGGCACTTTAATACAAAAGCAAGTCTCTAGGAAGCATGCGAATGGCAAGGAGAGCTGGAGGATCAAGTTCATCTTCCACAGGCACTAGCAAGCCTGGAAAAGTCAGGCAGGCCGGGCAGGTGAGAAGTACTACAACTGCCTGTGCTAAGTGGCTGCTGCTGCCTGAACCATAAGGGACAGCCCCAGGCCCTGTTCTGGAAGTGTTCTACAGAAAGAGCAAGAGGGGGATTTCACACATGTAGGTGCTAGTGGCATTACATGTGCTCGCTGGAATCAGCACTCTGGGCCAGACTGTGCTCAGCTCTTCCCCAGTGAGGCCAGGTAGGAATTTGGAAGGAAGAAGAGGAAAGAAGAGACAAAGAATATTAACACTTTCCTGCATGCCTTTGGCTCCATGAAGGATCAGCCAGTTTTCTAATACTCTCCATCAGCTCATGGGTATACTTTGCAGCCCACATTCTGCCACAGGAGAATGTATAAAATCTCCCCATGACAATATAGAACTAGAGCATTCAGGACTACCTCAGGATTAGACTGCAAGCTCTCAGAAATAAAAGGGAAGAAACAAGTGTTTACCGAAGCAGCACTGTAAGGAAGATAGAACGGGACTCTGTTGTGCCTCACATATCAATACAACTGCTAACCACACAGTAGGACAAAGCCTCCATCAACCTATGCAACTTCATCACAAGAGCTTAATTTTATGCTACACCTCCATTTTAGCTACTGATCCCAGTGCAAGGACCACAGTCTGTCTCTGCCCAGGGCACACCTATGGTATTGGTATAACTTGTGTTGCATATTCTCTGCAAGACAAATCACTGTGAGCTGTATCTCCTCCCCTCTCTCTTCAGATGAACACACGCTATCATGTACATTATGGTGATGTTCAGCCTCAGTGTTCCCATGCAAGTTATGGATTTGCAGTATGCTCAGACAGAGCTGGAGGCAGTGCTGCTCTTACCCTGTCCTCCCAGCTGTAGCACTATTTCTCTCCTGGGGGAAAATTACAGGTTCTTCTCCAAGAGGATTAGTTCTTGTCTCCCATACATTTCTTGGCTAGTCATCCAGGCTGCTGGTCTCATGGGGAAAGCGTTCCTAATACACCACTCCTCAATGTTAGGTTTGGCTGGTGGAGCTATAGGTTCCAAAGATTCCTCCATCCCCCATTCTCTGATTCTGGAAGCATTTACTTGTCAAGACCAGGGAGCATAATTAAAGGGAACAGGTCCCAGGATGCCTCTCCTACTTCTGGCAGCTGACAGAAGGTGTGAGCTCAGCACTGCTGAATTCCACACCGCAGTCACACCCTTTGGAAACTCTGCAGTACATCCATTGTACCAATAGATCACAGTGTTAACCATGGTGACCACCCACAATACTGGGTCATGGAGCTGAAAAACCAGCAGTTCTATTTTGTTATCCTTGAAGAAGAGTCTTCCTCACTGCAAGCAAGAGAACTTCCATTATTCCCTGCCTTATTGGTCCACTTATGCTTTGAGAATTAGTGTTCCCTCTCTCACTCTCCCATGTGTTTTCTTTTGGATGAGTGGGTATTAAAACAGGCTTGGCCAGGTGAAGGCTTTCCCAGTCTTGATTTGTTGGCTGGCTCTTTTTTGTTTCTGAGAGGAGCTCTCAGACCATATTGAAATGATCTCCTTCACTAACCATTCCTGATGGCCCAACAGGTTCCCATTATACTAGCTAAATCTCAATATAAATACTAGAAGATTTATATACAATATAGAAAAAATTATTACAGACAGATCTGAGAGCAATATATATTTCAGTAGGTTACGATGTCATGAGTTGCTTTTGCTTTCATAGATTTTCTGCCAATTGGGAATTTTCCCTCAAGGAAGTTCCAAAAACCTTCGCAGCCTCTAGGAAACTATTTGTTTGGTGCAGTTAACATAGGAGCTCTTAAAATTTAGTCAAACACATCAAACCAAATGGCCCCCAGGCAAAGATCTTGTGTAGCAAGTTTCAACCCACACAAACTTCTAGTGCTAGCTTGTGAACCCCTGCAAGCACAGGCTTAAAAAGGACACTGTGTGTAGAGGGGCACCTTCTAAGGCTTTGATCCTCCAGAAAAGAATTAACATGAGAAGTTTCCTTAATTTCACCAGATCTGGTTCACTGGTTGTATGGTATCTGTTGATTAATTTGTTTTGTGTATAACTGTAAGTGTTTGGGGCTAAGACTGGCAGTCCAGATTATAAAGTCCCTTATGAAATAGGGATCCAGTCCTGGCTGGAAGCTGCTTTAATACAGTTAATCATCAGAACTAGCCTCAAGGCCTCGCTGCTTGTCCTCTTCTCCCCCTATACTTGACAAAGTGGTAAGGAATCTCTCTGCATGCACCTTTACAGAACTCTGCCTCATGGCGTGACAATCATATACACTGTTCTCAACAGCCTCTTGTAAGAAGCTCTGAACAGAGAATGTCCAACGCCAATGGCAAGAAGGCTGACTTCCAAAGGATGCTGCAGCACAATGGTTTCTTGCACACCCGGTCTCTGTACCAGACTACATCAATATAAATTAGAATATTGTGATCAAACCTGATAAAAAGAATTTCTATAGATGCCACATATAATCCAAGATGAATGTTCATTTTTTTAATTGTGCACCAAAAAAAAATAAAATAGTAGTAAATGATGAATTACTCAAGACACAAGTGTGTCTTTGTGTAGAATGATGCCCTGCACATTTGCAGCTCTGTTTGTCTTATAATACAGTGCGACCTCAGGTAACTTGAAGGACAAGGATCATGCAGAGATGCAGAGCACCACGTCACAATCTCTCCAATATTCACATTTGTCTTTCCTTACTATACCTAATAAAGCTCAAATGACAAAAGATGACATACTGTATGTGTTTTATCTCATTATTAATTAAGCATATTTAGCTCTTAAATCAGATGTGACTTGCACCACAACATTAGTAATTAAATTAAATATTGATGTGTGATGGTTGTGTGCCGAGGCTGCACGGGTAAGTGGAATTGCCATATCTAATTAACATCTTGCAGGAGTAGCCCCATTAGGTTTGTTAGTTAAATCTCAAATGGTAACACTAACAAAAGTGTAACTACCACCTAACAACCCTAATTAATAGGAGCCTCATCAGATTTGATGAGTATCTTCATCCCTGTTTGGGGGCTGTTGACTAGACTTTTGTTGTATTATTGCGAGGTTGTGAACTATTTAGAACTGGTAACTCTACTGCGCTTTACCTTCAAGTCTCAGTGTGGCAAGGCTGCTTATTTGCTCTTTTGAAGGAACATACAGTAGCATCGTGAGGTTAAAGATCAGAAAACCACTCGAGATGACCCTCCCTGCCATTATTTCAGCAAGAGCTCAGACTTCCCTCTTCTGACGAGTAATATCTTGCATGTGTATGAGAGAGAGCGTGTCTGGCTGGAGAGCCCACTCGCCCTCTCTCAAACACGCAAGGCTGGCTGGTGCCCTAGGATTTGAAGTGTTACCTTCTGCCTTACTATATACAGCAATTTCTCCTTGGAGAAGACTACAAGGATTTATTTTTTTTTTAATGCTCATTAAATTCCAGTGTCTTATAAGCAGTGCAGTGATGCTATTGCAATTCTGATTACTATTCTACTGTATGCTGAACTGAGAATACAAAATTACTTCACTTGGGATTAGATACAGATTCCAGCCAGGATTTCAGGATGAACTGCAACTATATCACTCCTTGAAAAATACAATTCAAATAGTAGTTGTTATATAGTCTGGGTATGTTACATCATTTGAAGTGATTAATGCTCATGTTCATTTAACTACTACAGATGCTATTCTCAGCTGTGACTCAGAAAAAAAAATAAAAAAATCAAGTGCACTATGAAACTGTTCCCCAATTTGTGCTTTAGAAACTGTTTCAAAGCTAGCCATCCTTCCCAAGAGTCAGAGAAAATAATTCTCCACTGACAAGATTCCTTCTGCTACTCTTAAAAGTAAATGACAATACAGGCCACTGTGTCTGACCACCTGTCTCAGGGCTGCTGCAATTCTGTTGTGAGGTTCTGGCAATAAGAAGAGAGTCAAATACCAATTTTCTTACCTTCTTTCTGATTACAGCTCATCTTGGCTGGGGTAAAGATGTTTATTGTTCTCTGTAATGAAATGGTACAAGTGATATTTCTTATTCCATTATCACCGTGTCTTTCTGCCCTTCTTATTGCTGTTTCTCCCACAAGTACCTACCTCTTCTATTTTATTTACTTTCCCACTTGTGCAGTAAGTTATAATTTTGATTTTAAAATGATATAACAATTTGATTAGGAAACAACTAGACATTTTGACTTAAACATGCTGGTCCAACAGCACCAAACTGAGCTGAATAACAGTCAAATCCAATTGTTTGCTAAGTGGAAAAGCAAAAATGAAGAAACACACACCTGTATGCAGACTGATCATTTAAAAATTAGCAAATATGACTGGTAATAGAATCAGTCAGTGTTTGTCTTGAGCTTTGTATCTTCAAATAATTTCTAGGATCATCTGGTTATCCAACACTAGAGACGACCATTTGGCTATGTAAGTAACTAGTTAAAACACCTGTATCTTCTAGGAGCCCAGGCTCAGCTGAGCCCTATGTCCCTGTCCTGGTTTTGGCTGGGATAGAGTTAATTTTCTTACCAGTAGCTGGTATAGCCTTGTGGTTTGGATTTAGGATGAGAATAAAATTGATAACACACTGACCTTTTGGTTGTTTCTAAGTAATGTTTATACTAAGTCAAGGACTTCTCAGCTTCCCACACTTTACCAGTGAGGAGGTGCACAAGAATCTGGGAGGCAGCACAGCCAGGACAGCTGACCCAGACTGGCCAAAGGGATATTCCATACCCTATGACATCATGCCCAGTGTATAAACTGGCAGAGTTGGCCAGAAGGGTGCTGTGCATTGGAACTAGCTGAGCATTGGTTAGTGAGTGGTGAACAATTGTGCTGTGCACCTCTTGTTTTGTATATTCTTTTATCATTATTATTATTGTCCTTTTCTATCCTAATAAACTGTCTTTATCCCAACCCACGAATTTAACTTTTTTTCCCCCCAATTCTCCTCCCCATTCCACCAGGGGGTAGGGGGACAGGGTGGGTGGAGTGAGCGAGTGGTTGCATTGTGCTTAATTGCTGGCTGGGGTTAAACCATGACAGTCCTCCATTGAGGGGGTTTTACAACGTACAGCTCTTCCAAATACACCCTAAACCTACTGCCACACAAACCCTTGCCACCATCTCACTCTTCCACCTCCCCCCACCAACCCATATACACCAGGAGAAAGGTGCCATCATCTTTAGAAGCTGTTTTTCTCTCACAGGTACCACCTGCCAGCATGACTTGGCAGTAATTAGTTAATCAAGGCCAGGCTGCTTCAGCCCTTAAAAATAGCATGATTGCATAGAAAAGGCTTTTTGGTCCTTTCTAGAGTCTAGTTAGCAAGAAGAGTCTGAAGGGAAATAGAAAACACCAGACCTCGTTTCGGCAGATACTGCTCTACATGCAGTACAGCATCTAGCCAGGGGGGAGAGACTTCTTTTGGTCAGACACAAACGCTACCTGTGCCTGTTCAGCAGGTAGAAGCGAGCTTATAAGTTCTCACCATGCAGATACTAAATGCAAATGTTAACTGTGACAAGTGCAAACATATTGCTCATGTTTTAGTGAAGTAGCAGAACAAGCTCTCTTATTTTTTTCTACAGAGCAGAATCATACCTGCTTGTGGGATGCATCTCCCTAAGCATTTTGGGATACAACGTTGGCAGCTCTTTTCCTAACACGCTAAGGGCCAAGTGAATTATCCCTTGTGCTAACCAACTAGGCTGCCTGTTAGATTTACCAATATTCCCTGCAATGTGTCAAATGAATTTTTTAGAAGCATGTGCACCAGCTAAGTATTTAGCAAACTTTACCATCCGTTAAGTGTCTGTCTGCATCGCTTGAGGAACTTGACTCTATCATTTTGTATTGAGGATTTTTTGTCCTCTTTTCTATTGAGTGGGCATATTCTTGATCGAATGGTCAGTACCAATATATGACAACATTTGAAATCTACCAACAGTTCTGTGGCTAGCTCTCCTTGAAGGATCTAGTTTTCCTTATTAAGACCCAGACAAATTACAAAACATATAGATAAAGGTGCACCCATTTGAAATACTGTGATACAAGCCAAATCCTAAAATACATTAAACAACCTTCACTACGCACGTATGAAATCATATTGTTTTTCAGTTTCTCTCATCTTTCACTCTTCATATTTTTATTGTGAAGAGCATTTTATTATGAAGATATTAATATTTTTATTATGAAGATGTTAGATATTTAATAATATTTTAAAGATATATTCTTTTAATGTGTTCTGCATTGATGCTGTTACCCTACTCATCCAAATCCAAGTCACAGTCCTAACTCAATCCAACTAAGTTTTCTCCCTGTGTGCAAACAGATAGCTGTTTCCCACTGAGAAAAGCTTCCTGCAAAGGACTCTCATTTTATGATTGATTTTGATCAGGTGAGGCTGCCAGTAGACACCCATCTCTTTGGACCTGCTATAGGACTGCACTATCCTTTCTCATGCTTGGTTTCTTAGCCCCATGGCCAGATGCTCACACTAACGGCATCACACGTCGAGAGAAAGGTCCTACACAGGCACACACTCAGATGGCTATTCTGCCTATCATAGGGATGTCTGATGTGGAATACAGATTTTGGGTAAAGCCACTGGTCACAGTTGATGGTATTACTCTTAGAGAGGGCACAAAAACAACCTAAAAAGGAGAAGGCGTGCTGAAGAACAAGCCTTGTCCATAAAGGAGGGGAGTCCATGGCAGACAAGCATAGGAACAGCAGAGTCAAGAGAAATTACTCTTTTAGTAAAATGACTCACATTTCACACTAGTAGGGGACCCTGAGTAATTGCTAGTCAGATAGACTAGCATCCCTAAAGACATCAGCACCAGCCTTTGCCAGTGCTCGCCAAGTGCTCTTTCAGCTCACCCTCTTTCCTTGCCCACTCGCTCATTCCAGTAGCGTTGAGCTCCCGTTTCCCTCTCCAAGCCATACGAACTTTGATGGCAGTGGAACTATCCAGATTTCATGCTTTTAAATAGCACATGCTGTATTCAATGAATTTCAAAGACACGCTAAACTCAAATTACTGCTATCCATGGATCTTGAGAAGCTTTTATAAATGGCTGCATTACAGTGTAGTACAAAGCAGTGATTTCCATAATGCTTGTCTAATGTATAGAGCATTTTACATAGAACAAGCCCTGTTTCATCTTGAAATGCTTTTTAATTAATTCAATTCATTAATACTGCTTGTCATGGCTAAACTCTTGAGACTTAACAAAAACTTTACTTCAGCAGTTGTCAACACATTTCATTAAAACATATGTTTTTGAATGCTTTCTGATAACATCACTATTCTTCATATGCAGAGTGCAGTACTTAAATGTATTAAACAGAGAAGAAGAGGGCTAGCAAAAACCTTTACTCCATATTGACAATGCTGTGTTTAGAGATAAGAAATGGGTAGGCCAGCCTGGGTGTCATTCTTTTCACGACCCCTAAATTAACCAAAGTGAAACCTCTCCCACAGTTTACAAAGGGGACATCCTGTTTTCCCAGTGCCTTTCCAAGAGGTCCTCACTTCTGTCACATTCATGTAAAGAAGGCAGAGACAAAGCTTAGGTAAAGTTTGCAGTTGATGACTATATATTGGAAAAAGGGTGGGATGAATTCTGTGTCTTTTTCTGACAAGGCAAAAACCTGAAGATTCCTCACTGTTGAGGTCAGATCACTAAGGAACCTCAAACTAGCAGCAAAATCTGGAAATCTGTGCAAGACAAGCGAGGGGGGTGCTGACCTTGAAGGCCAAATTTATCGGTTGTCTGCTATTTTTTGCAGGATGGGTATAACCAACACTAAGAAAGCGTCACTCAAGAACTTGTCCCCTGTCCAGGGATGTGTTCCCTTCACATTCCTACAAGGCAGCCCGTCTTCTTTCAAGCCCTCCTTCCACCTCAAAATACATCTTCTGTTCCTTTTATCACCTCCGAGATACACACACAGCTGGTACAGCAGCACTGGGAGGAAAGTGCTGTTTTTCCCCAGTGCAACCAAAGTCTTCTTAGGTTTGCAACAAATTACATAAAAACAAATTGTCCAAGACAGGGACTCTTGAATATACTAATATTCAAGAGTTCAGAACATTAGACCTTTAAATTGCATGCCTGGATAGAATGATTCCTTATGCTCTCCATATCATTAACTAGAGCATAGTACTGACCCACGGATCCAGGAATACTCCGCTCTACATAAGGAACAGAGGAACGTGATCCTTTTGAACATTTATACATCCTAGAATATAGACAATTCCTCCTTCAAACAGATGAAACTGGTGGGGGAGAAAAAGCAAACCTGCCCTATACCTCCTCCCAGTGCTCCAAGTCTAGGTCTGCTCTACATGGCAACGTCCTGGACAAGGAACAAGACAGGAAAACTGGCCTTCCATAATGCCCACATCCAGAGAAAACACATTTATTTTAAACAATAGGAAAAAACCCACATTTGTCTGGATACTAGTGATTTTTGTTTTTTTAAAGACAAAATGCTGTCCCAGGAGAGATTTGTTAAATGGCTGAATAATGTAAAATATTGAAAACACTTTCTATAATATTTCCACTGATTATTTAGTGTGTCCTGCCTATATCACAGGCCATGTTGTCAATCTGTATTTTAAGCCACCTTTCTGTCTTGCTGGCTATGGTCTCTAATGTTTTTTAATGTTGTCTCCTGTGTGTGTTTTGTGTAGTGGAATACTTTACAAATCAAAATGTTATTGGGGAATAAGCCCATGATCTCCTGTGTAACATTTCCTGGCTCTACTGCACACACATCTATTGTTCAAGATTGAATTGGTCCCAAGAAGCATCAGAGCATGTGAAAGCCGCTATGAATTTTGCAAAGTGGCTTCAGGGCAGTAAAGCATGTCAGAAGAATAAGGTGCAAAATCTGAAAATCCAAATTTAGGAATCTCAGTCAATATTAAAGACTGGAAAAAAAAAGTCAATGCCCTTGGTTATAGCTTATGCACTTTTGTCTTGCGACATTCCTAATATAGTTGAAAGGAGCACGCATAGCCAGGACACAAAATAAATCAAATTATTAAATAGGTTTATGTGAAATTAAACTGTTAGCCTTTGCTTAATACACATGATTCACAAGATTGATTTTATTAGCCTTTTTTTTTTTTCCTCCTCATAGTTGTTGCATTCCTTTTATTCAGTGTTTTTTACCTCTCTTACAGTGTGCCTTCTATTTAGTCCTCAGGAAATTAGGGTCTTCTGGGAAGTGTAATTCATTGCTACTTGAGCTAGCTCAGTTGAAATTGCTCATATTCAACCTTGTGCAGCATTTTTTCCTACAGATATCAAAACAAAACTGCCAAGAAATGGCACATTCCACTGAAAGAAGGAGACTGAGAGAACATGCCTTTATCACAACTAATCTACAAGATTTCCCTCTGAAATTCCAATAGAGCTTACAATAAATTCCCACATAGGTGCTTCCCAAGAGACTGGTCTAGTCATTAGGGTCCTCTGGCCAACTGGTGTTTGGCAGACGCGCAAAGGGCACACGCTGTTCTCCCCTACGTTAACTACCTTTGTTACAAATGGGATTCGATTCACGCTGTCGGAAGCGGTAGTATCCCTTTCTACGTACGACTGCTTTTTGCTTGTTTTCTTTTTCCAAAGCTGCAGTGTACTAGGAGATTAAATTCGAAGGTTTGATTAAGCTGAATTAAGTATATAATTGTATATAAAAAACCCTATAGAGAAAACATTGATTAAGCTGAATTAGTTATATAACTGTATATCAAAAAAACCTATAGAGAAAACATTATACTTCAGTATATCTGTTTTGCTGACACCATTTTGTGTGAGAAAAATCACCTCTGTCATCCCAATTTACTTAAGGGCTTTGCAAAACAGTAGCATACGAAACCAAAAATAACCAAAATTTCTTTATTTAAAATTCCCTGAAATGAACTGAAGTTTCCATGTTTACTGAGAGACAGAATTCCTCAAGGACATGGTTCAGAGAATTACCCTGATAAAATAGATATGAATTATAGAGAGAAGCATATGTGCAGGGGAAAGAAAGAATATTTTATGTGTAACTAAGCACAAGAAATGGCAAAAAATAAACACCAGTAACAAGAAACTATTTCCAAATTTGTTATGTATGCATACAACATATAGCCTAATGCAAAGTTATATGTTGCAGTTATTTAATATCTTTCTTCAAAGGTTTTGCTAATATATCAATGACTGAACATCTAAAGGGGAAAAAATATTTCTCTTTATAGTTTTAGATAATTGTCCCTGAAAAAAACCCAAACCTTTAATTACAACTCAGATGAAGAAAGCTTGATTTGTGTGCTGTGCCCAAATGCTGAGGAGTCGGATGTAAAATATTTGTAATATTTAGGGAACCCTGAGTTTTACATAAAAGTAAACAGCATTGCCTGAAGGCACAATTTCCAGCAACACAATAAAATGTGCAGTGAATTTATGGCGGCCATCCATTAGCTCTTACCAAGGCAACGTCGCCCATATCTGTCGTCCATCATTATAATAGAGGGTTAATGCACCGAATTTACATAAAAAAGTCATATTGTCTGCATGAATTATTTACACTCTCAGCTGTTTTTACAGCTTGGTTTCAAGCTGGATTCTGGGAGAGATTCTGCCAGTAAATTACTCTGTGGAGACCTGACTGTATAACTACAAACAGAGCTTGCAATGAAAAGAAAAGAAAATGGGAAGGCACGAGTCAGTAGTTGGGATGGGAGTACGAGCTGTGGGCTTTTCTTTCCATGCACAGAGGAAGAGGTAGGGCAGGGGAATGTCAAGAACGCTCAGGCGAGAAGTTCTGTACGTGCAACTGTGTTAGTGCCTTTCTTTTTCACAGCTGCACGCATCGAGGCACTTCTGTTGTAAATATGCTTAATTCCTGGTCACATAGTCACAGATCAGCATACTTGGTCTCTGTACCAATTGAACACAATTTTTCTCTATTTTTCCTTTACAATAACACATCCAATTTAAAAACATCAGGAAAAAAACCCCAACATTTTCTCTGGCATGGACTAAGCACATTCTGTGTCCTCCTTCACACCAGAAAGCCAAAGTTCCTGTCAAAACATACAGCAGAAAATCTTCAGGAATTTCAGTAAAATTTTGTACTTTCCCAGACAGCTGGGCCTAACAATTTCAAACCTCTTCATTTTTCCAGGTATGCTGAAAACTGGAGTCCATGACACAAGCCCTAGAGTGATGATATCTAAGTGAAAACTTCAGCATTTGAAGAGAGGTTCTTCTCTGATCAGATTTTAGCATGTATGCAACAACCCTAAGGAAAGGCAAAAGGAAAAAAACCAAAATCTAAACCCCAAAAACCTCTGTGAAAGCTTGGGAAACAAGTCCCTTGCAGAAGAGTCCGCTCAGACACGTGGCAGTCCTTGCGCAGACGTTTCAGCAGGGCTCCTAAAAGTAAATCCACAGAGCTACGGACCCGGCAACAGAGCAGGAGGCTCCCTCCTGCTGAAGTTTACAGCAGGGCTGATCCCTTCTGGCACAATAGTGAAAAGATAACTAAAGGTCCCTACAGAAGCGTGCTCATTTGCTATTAATTTCCTCAAGATTTTACCACTGAAACCTTTGTCCCCTACTACAGAGGGAGCAGCCCATTTCTCACAGTAACGACACTTTGCTAAGCACACGTATTTTGAAGTACCCTAAAGGTTCCGTTGTTTCTAAATTAAAACACCAGTTTCTTTTGTTTAAAAACAGAAGACAGCCCCCCCTTTCTCCTGGCAGGTCTGTGCCTCTTCCCCAAGGGCAAGCACTGATCATGCCCAGAGGACCTGACAGCAGCCTGCACTGGGAAGGCAGAGGACAACAATTTGTTGGAGAAGTGTGGGCTGAGAAGCCTGAGAAAGGTACGGGGTCCGTCTGAGGATCCATTTTCATTGAGCAAAGAACCAAGTACAGAACGTTAAAGAACAGTAACACAGAAAGGTTTCTATGACCCCCCAGTGCAGATGTGTTTCTGACTGAGGGACCTATTCCTGGAGAACGTGCCTATCTCCAGGGCCTTCTGCTGCTTGCTCATGCTTTTTGCAGCAATTTTTTCTTCCCATCCTAGTCACCTCATTTTAGCTTTGGGCTGCAACTTCCTGTCAGGTAACTCTGGACCTTGGATCCTCTTCTCTTTCCTGTATTTTGCTCCAGCAGCACGTGGACAGAACTACTGCCATCACATCCTTCAAAGAGCGTTCCATCCACAGAAGGCAGAACTTACCGAACTTTGTATCAAAGCCAAGGAAGCCACAAGGTCTGCACGGGTTTTACTCCAATTGCTGACCAAAAGGGGAACAAGCAGAAGAACCTTCTGCATTCCCTAGGGGGGTGATGCATCTCTCCAGGGTGCACGATGTCTGATATAACCAACGGCTTCCCAGTTCTTAGCAGGCCTTTGCTGTTCACAATCTCCAAAGAGCAACAAGATAGCCTTTGCCTATCCTCATTTTGTTGGTTTGCCTTTCCTTTCTTATTTGTCCCTACATATCAGTCCCTTCTGCCTTTTATCCATAATTAACTTGACAACAGCTCTCTGATAACAGTGTACCTGAGACTCAGTGTGCCTCCCTCATTGCAGCAGGCCACCTAATTGGAAAACAAATGGAACTCATGTTTTTAAGACTTTTTTTTTTTCCCCCCTCTTTTACAAAAGGGAATGGACATAGATTAAAAAAATACAGAACAGCTGTGCTGCTTCAGGGTGTATTTTTGCTAAGCCAAGAGACCCCAGACTTCTGCTTGTGATGAAATGTAGTCACAGAAAGCAGAGGGGCTGCCCCAGGACGCGGGAACACTCAGCGCTGTCTTGCTACAAGAATGACTTAAACCTGCCTGTTATATTCACAGAATAGTGGAAGTTGGCTTGGGTAAGCAATGACATCCAGCGAGCTCTGGACCATGGTTATTTGGCAGCAGCCAGTGAACGTCACCTAAAACTATTAAAGCTACAGGATCAGGGAGGGTTTATTATTATGAAACCCACTTTCTCCTTGAAAAATGGAATTTCAGATGTTATTTTGTGATTTATTTGAGCTAGCTTGTTTGCAACTCGTTCTGTGGTTGATCAAAACTAGGATTAACCAGTCCAGGTCTACTACAAGTTTCCACAAGCTTTACCTGGTTTCTTGCTCTGCTATTCCATAATAATCAAGTACCATAGTTACCATGGCAACTGACTGATGCAAGTGATATTAACTACAATTCTCCTCTTCCCTCTACAGCATATCACACATTTGGTATGAGTCTGACTTTAGATCCTGCTGTTCGGGTCAGAAAACCCCCTCCAAACTCAGGCAAGGTGGAGTCCGTGACCCTGTTAAGTGAAACCACGGCACGTTCCCAAGTGCCAGCTGATGCCCCCACAGGAACACCCCTGCTGTGCTGTCACACCAACCCCATCACTCCATTATCCATTTTTTTTCCCTGAAGGACATTCAGAGATAGGCTCTGTGGCCCAGCCATGCTGTGAGAAAGCTCTGTACAACAGCAGCAGGTGGTACCACCAAATTATGAATAGACTGGACCAGTATTGGTAATTCTTCCTCCTGATTGTTTACACCCTTTAAATATTTGCAGACTTATCGTGCACCATCCTCAGCTGCAGGTGAGCCAAGCTATACATATTTATCTCACTTAATCTTCCCTCATAAATCAATCTCTCCAGTCAATCTCTCCACTCCCTAATTATTTTTGTTGCTCTTCTCTGAACTCCCTCCAATATGTCAATCAATATCTTCCTGGTAATGAAGTGTGCTGCAAGGAGCACAGTATTCTAGAGGCAGCTGTTCTGAAGCTGTATACAGCGCAACGATGCAACCAATATGGATTTTCAGTCTTCATGGGAAGGATGATCTAATGGTAAGGACACCAGGCTTGGGGTTTGGAGACCTGCACTCATGTTCCTGCTCCCAGAGACTGTGTGACCTTGGTCAAGTCACTTTGTTCTTTAGTTAAGCATCTATAAACACTGTGGTGTTCAGTACACACAAACAGTGAAACATGATGGTATGTGTGGCAGGATAAGGATCTGGCTATGTAGACAGGAAACACTAACACTCAATCAAATAGCAGTTTTCTGGTGTAGTTAATTGGCTATTGATAAGGAAGTACATCTATCCATTCCTTGGTACAGTGTTGTTGAACACCACCAGACAGCAGTGTACTGGCTGTGTGGCTTGCCAGTTATTGTACCTGTGACTTTTAGCATTTGCTATATTCTGACCACATTCTCTTGTTTTAGCTAGTCTCATTTATTGCATATTCATTCAAACATTAGGACAGGCTTCAGCTGCATCTTCTAAAAAAAAAATAAATATTTGAAATCCCAGAACTTCTGTTCTCTAACAGTTGAGTTATTGATTTCCTTCATAGGGTACAAAAGGATGCAAAATGCTATGTCTTAGTACAGCTGTACGTTGCTGTACCCCCATATCAGCCCCACAGTGGAGGTTAATCTGCTGCCTCAAGGCACCGTGTAAGCCATATCATACAAGAGCGTGCAACTACTACATGCAGAAGACCCTCATTTCCTACGTCTTGCACCTCACACAGTTGACTTCCACAGAACAAGCACAGAAGCCTAGCTGGATTGATCGCTTGGGTCTTACACCAGTATAAAAGCAGGACTAGACTCCTGGAAATGGTTCACTCTGTTACTTTTCCATAAACTGTAGAAACATTGCATACCATGAAACATATATAGACAAGTGCAACTAACGCAAGATTAAAACTCCTCTAACTAAATTATTGCAAGTTTTTATTTTAAGAATCTCATGTTCTTTTTCTTTTAGAGAAGGAGTACCAAAATAACTGAAGAAAGCAAAAAGTCTGAGGATTGCAGTTATTATTCATCAGGCTCCCAGAAATGCATTATAATGTACTATAGGCTGTAGGACTAAAAATTATTCCCCACTGAAATGGTATTCACACAGCTTCTGCTGTACTGAGGCGTACATCGTAATATAATCATAATAACTAAAGTAAGTTTCCCTTGGGGATTATACCTCTGTGTGATTTAATCCTTAAATTTGTTTTGCTTTCATCCCCAGGAGAAGAGAGATTTCAGTTATAAAGTATTCTTCCTAGAAATATCAGACACTGCACATGCATTCATAATCTGCACTTACTTTTACAAAGCCCAGGCCAGGGGGTAAGCAGAATTGGAAGCATAAGTGTTACCATTTCGCTTGAAGAAGCGTGGTTTACTTTTTTCCCCCCAAAAGAAGGGCATAACAGAGGGACGAGTCCTGCTCATCCGGAGAAGTTCCCCATACAACTGTCCCCTCATGTAACAGAGGAAGTGATTTGCTTTCAAGTGAGGGCTGTCACTCAGAATGCCTGAAAAGTAAAGATCAGAGAGAAAGAGTTTGCATGATAACAAATAAAGTGTGGAATGAAATGGAAATTTAGCATTAAAAACTCCAAGAGTTTCTGTGTAATTCTGGGTCTTAAAGACAGTGCAGGCACCTCAGAGGGTAGGTCGCAGTGACTCTCAGTATGACATGGATATCTGAGGTCCAGGTGTTCCATTACATTTTGCAGCCCAATTTTGAGGTGGGCTTCCAGAAGAACTATATATCTAAAGCCTCTGAAGCTTGAAGCACAAGTTCCTAAATCACTTTGCCTTTACAATACTGATTAGTATAACAGCTAAATGCATGTAAAAAAGAAAATCTCAAACTAGGCTTCTTAATGATTTTGATACTTGTCCTTAGTTATCTTATTTCAACTAATTGACATCTGGTCTGTGATCCAGGTATGCAGAAATCAGAATATGCCAGTTACATGTACTGTCCAATGCTACACAGACAGCAAGCAGACACTTCCATGGACTTGCTTGTCCTTCTAATGCACGTGAGAGACTGGGAAAGAGAAAGTATTACCAGACCTGAGGAACACCACTTTAGACCATTCGTGATGGTGAATGCTGACACAACCTGCAGGCCTTGGGGGTTTGGTACGCTACCCATCCACTTCCTGATTTTTTTCTTTCATCTGCAGAATAACTCTGGACTTTTGTCTTTAAAATTAAAGCTCTCATGTCTTTGTCCTAGGCAGTACCTACAACGTGGGATACCCACGTAAGATGGGATGGCATTTCAGCTCACATCTACAAACGTCCAGTGTTTTCTGGTGTAACTACACCCAGGTTTCTGGGCTTCACAACGATCTAATAACAACAAAGAGCCAAAAGTGATTTCAGCAGGTTTTGACTTAAAGCCTCAGTCATAAGCCCCAAAGGCTGAACACCAAAAAGCTCTATCACTGCAAAAGCTGCCTAACAAAATTCATACTACAGAAACAGCTTGAAAATAGCAGTTTAATATGCACAATGGTCTAATAACAGTTACATCTGGTAAATGATATTCTAGCCCCATATGTAGTAATTGTTTTCACAAAGTGTGATAAGAAAAGCAGCCAGCAGCATATTGGTAATGCAAGTCAAACTATGATCTGTTTATTCCATTGTTAAGACTGTTGTTAAACACACTAGTCCTTTACTGGTGATTTTACCCAACAACAGTGATTTTGTCAACAGATTAATCATTATTCAGTCATCAGCTGATCACCACACTTTTCTTCTGTACACAAGTTTGTTCACAATACATTTTCGTAACACTGAAATGGAATGTGCATTCTTCAGCTGGGATAGAGCGTGCTCACCTTTATAAAACATTCATTCCCAAGCCAGTTGCACTTGGGATACACAAACCAAAAGGAAAGTGTAGCCTCCTGCAGAAAACTTCATTTACATCACACTGATCTTTATATATTTAGTCATTTTCAAAAAGGTGCTCCTGAAGCACAGACAAGTTAGATCACAAATCAAGGCTTATCTGTCAACAGCTTTCACCTATAGGAAACTATAGGAAAAGTTTACATTCTGTTACAGCTTTATCACCTTATGGAAAAATTACTAAAATAATTTTCTTCCCATGACAGTCTTCAGGGAAACTGCTCCAAATACTAGTTTGAGAAATACAATTCTTAATTAGCCACTTTCAGTAGACAGTAAACCACTATACTCCTTTTTCAAACATCTACAAGGGAACAAAAAATGTAGTCATCTAGTAGAAATAATGAATGCCCTGCCGTTTGAGCAATTAAAAAATAGCCTGGGGAAAAAAAAAAAAGACAGAAAGACCCAGTTTGAATCATAAATACACTGTTAAAGATGAATTACATATGCAATGGGTATGCACAGCTACATACAATCACCAGTTGCACCTGACATGTAACACATCCAACGTAGCATGCAGACGTAACATTTGACATACATGAATGACTTGTCTAGGATGACACTTGTGGAAGGGGTAGCAGCAATGCTCAGAGAATAAACGTCCCCTTGATCTTTAAATGGTCAATTGTTTATACTACACCTTCAAAATCAATTGTCAATTGCCAAGGTATTCCTAGTTCTACTGAAAACAATGTGGAAGCAAAACCATTCCCATAATCTCTGAAATCAGGACATAAAGGGACTCCTCCCTGCCTTTTTCTCTTTTAATTTGGCTGCAGAGCACCAGGAGCAAGGGCAAGCTTGAAATCTCTGCAGTTGTTTGTCACTCCCAGAAGCACCCCCTGACTCTTCAGGTTGGATGGCAAAGCTATGCCAGAAGCTTATGAAGCCCTGGAAGAAAGAGGTCACAGCAGGAAAATAGGTCCTAGCCAGTTTCTCCAAGGCAGTTAATCAGATTGTACTTGTAGGAACATCAAACCAAGCATGTGCTTCTACTTCCTCGTTGTGATGAGTTTAGAGTTAAGTAAGACAGAATGGGAGGAGACCTTTCAACATGAAAATCACCTGGCAGGAAGTCAGAGTTGTGCACAAAGATCCACTGACTTCCCAGACCCCACCTTCAGGGCGCAGTACGTTGCAGGGGAGCAGGTATCGGTCTAGCAATCACAAACTCCCACAGGGCCTCCGGCAGAGCTTAAAAGCTCAGACATCTGTTGCTAAAGCTTTATGGGACTGACTTCTCCAGGGAGTCAAAGCAAAAGACAAATGTCTTCTCTTTAGAGTGTTTTAAACAAGTTTCTTACACAGCTAGCTCACTAGCACCTACTGGCTTTATAGCAACGCACTTGTATAATCGCACGCACCGTCATTTTCTGGGTTTAAGTGTGACAGTCTGGGGCGCGCTGCCCAAGGACTGAGGTCTAGCATCACCGTAAAAAGTTCTACAGCATTGTGTTTTCACATATTTGTCTGGGCTGTCTTAGAATTCACTGCTCAGAGGATGTCATTTTGTGATACTGTCTTGGGGTACATATGTTTAAGAACATAGATATAATGTCACACCAAGAGAGCCTTTGGCAGTCTGCAAAGAATAACCTGAGATGAGACGATATCATGTCACAGCTGCATAGTACCAGTCAATATGACAAGTAGCCTGAAACCATAGATCTGCTATGGTAACACTTTTAGTGGCCAAACGATAAGTACTTTCCCCAACTCAGAGCTGCTGCTTCTTGTGGCCAAGTGACAGCAAAACCCTCCCAGCTCGTGCTCACGGGCTGCCCCCCGCCCCAACTGCCACCATGACCACTTGCCAAGGCTGCTGCAGGATGCACAGGGCATACGCGTGGCTAGGGCAGGACTCGTGTCATATCCACCAGGGAAGAACATCACATCGCCAGCCACACGCAACCTTACGTTCTAAAGCACCAGAGCAAGACTGTTAATAAGCAAACTGTTACTACACTATTTATAACTGGTTTTCTTCAGTCAATACCTATGTAGGAATTTAAAAAATATTAGCAATGTTTGCTCAAATGTTTCACTTGTGGGTTTTTGTTTTCTTTTTTAATCTGAAAGACACCACAGAAATGAATCACAACTTCAAAGGAGAAAATAAGAAAGCTTTTAAATAAATTGTGAGGCAGTCTTGTTGTGATTTGAGGAGAAAGTATCCTTAGCGGTTCTAGCATTTCTGGAATTCTTAAAGCTCAACTCAATTTTGCCAGCACTGTGCCCAGCCTGGTCCGTCTTTGTGAACAGGATTCTGAGGCACAAACTCTTCAAAAGAGAGCTAAAACTAAGGTCTGGTTACAGCCATAGCTTTGAGGAAATTACTCTTTCTGTAATAGGTTATGGGGCTATTCTAAGGTGATGCACAGTATGAAGTTACTACACTGTAGCTGTGTTATTTATTAATAGTACAGCTGTATTGATCCCATAAAGCTTTCTTTAAGTATAGGGTGATTTGAATTAATAGCCTTTACCTTGTGCTAGGGGCCATGCAGACACACTATAAATCAGACAGTCCCTGCCCCAAAGTGCTCACAAACCAGATTAGAACAAGATGCAGCAGGTGGAGGAGACAAACTTGAGGGGAGGGAGGAGGAGGAAGTGGAAAAGCAAGCACCATTATGCACATTAAGCAGAACTCTCTGCTCAGCAACAGCTAGGCATTGCCAGCTGGCAGGGATCTGCAGGCATCAAAGATGAGTCTTCAGAGGGCCTTAAAGAAGGTTAAGGAAGTGACTGCTTTAAGGGAGTTTCCCTTATGTATGTATAAGAAATAGCCTGCGGGAAAAGCACATGGTGCTTGTGGGTGAAGCAGACTAGTAGACAGCTCTATCTTCCAAAGGGCTGGATGCTACTGCTGGTCTAATGGGTCAAGAAAAATTGGTGGGTGAAGTGTGCCCGATTTTCTTCCATTCACTCAGATACACCTCTCCATCTCTGAATTTCTACCCAGAACATTTAGAAGATAGTGAAATAGACTTTAAAGGTGCTAATGATGTAATTATAAAAACACACAAAAGATATCTCAGCATTTCAAGATAAATTCAAGCCAAGTGCACTGCCAACATGCCACACTCCGAGCTTCCCCTTTGAAATAAATGGCTTTATGCACTTCAAAGAGGGCTTTGTTTCATTTGTTTAGCACAAGATGCAAATACATTGTCAGACAGAGCAGAAGAGAAAATGCATTTTGCACCATGAGGAGCAAAAATACCCAACCAGCCACTCAAATGAGAATGATCTCAGGTTTGGGAGGCACAGCAGGCAGGGGAGGCACTAGACTTCTATCTATTTTATTCCATTTTTAATTAAAATTGCTTTTAAAATCAAATCTCCTTGCAACAAGAGCAGTAGAGAGATTTTCTTAACAGAACTTCCCTTGCGCATACAAAGCCAGGGTAGAAGAACTGAACGCAGAAATGGGAGCATGGCCATGACAGTCTTCAATTCACTGTGTAAGAGCTCAGATACTTTTGTTCGTCTAGAAAAAAAGACTAACACTTTTTTAACAGCTCACACAACTGACACATGGGAGAGAATCTTCTAATGCTCCCTGGGAAAAGGATCACCAGATGCTTTTTTCCCCTCTGAGTGTGGTTCCAGGAGAGGTAACATTTGGAAGGGCAGTGTCTGCCCTGAGCCTGGGGTGAGCAGGTCTGCTATAGACCTTGTTTCCATAATGCTGAAGCTGCTAGCACTGTTCAGGTCCCTTACACCACGTCTCAAGTAGAAATACTTCTCCTGGCCCTCCCTTCTCAATGTAGGATACAACTGAGAAGGATCACCTCAAATCCATGCCAGAGGAGATTATTTTATCTGGCAGAAATTAACCATTACCTCAGAACTCTACAATTACCTTAAGAAGTGTTTCTAAGAAGGAAACCAATCAGCTCGCTCATTAGCAAGCTTGCTTGCCCCTCATCAGCTATTATCTACTGAGCAGAGACCTCAGCCTTGACTACACTAGAACTGCAAATAAGCATTCGCTCTGATGCTGATCAGAGCAGGGAGAGATGATGCGACAGACCCTTTAAAGGATGTCATACTCTCGAGGCTGCTCTGCGCTCTCCTTCACAGTGGGCTGCTGCAAGAGGCCAGTGCAAATGGGCTGGGAGAAAAGCAAAACAAAATTCACCTTCTTGCTTCTCCCAGCTACTGAGAAATTGTCATCTTTGGAAAAAAAAAAATCTTTCTGTTCTGATTATGGTCCTGTTTCAGCAGAGCTCATCTGGGAATTACACCAGAATCATACAGGAGCGTGATAATATGGGAATTTCTAGGGAAGCTGCACAGAGGAGACTCTTGAGAAAGACGTGGCTTTCGAATGATGAACCTAATGCAGGAAAGAAAGAAAAAACTGTTCACGTTTGAGCAGGATATCCACTGACACCAAGAAAAAAAGTCAGAGGCTGGGTTTTCCCTTTACTCGCCAGTTCTGCAGGGCATGCAAGAAAGATCCTGAAAGACACTTCACACTTGGAAGAAGTTACGCCATCCTGAAATTGGTTCAGTCCTGACCTGGCATCCATTTCCAGCCACCTACGTCCGTCAGGGGTCTCTTCATAAGGCAGGCATTTGAAAATGTTATTAACTTTCCTGAGCAAAGCAGAGTAGCTTGCAGGATTCCAAAAATTTTAATCCAGGGCTGTCTGAAGAGAAACTGGAAGGGGGTTGAGGCCTTTCATCTCAAATTTAATAAGGTAGTGGCTAGGGTTGGCACTGCCTATCCTCTCTGTGCTCTCCAGGCATTTCACTCCACACCTACAATTTACTGGAGTCTTTCCACAGGCTTTGCCTTTCCCAGGCACACAGGTGGTATAACTGAGAGGACAAAGGAAAAGAAGTTGGTATTGTTTTGGAAACACGCCCAGTCCAAACACCAGTTTCATTCCCCAGCTGCCCTCCACATGATGTAATGGCCATTGCATATGCATGACAATTGTGTCCAGAACCTCTCAGGAGCACCACGCCTGGGCTGCGCTCTCCTCACATGCACTCAGTCTCAGGAATGTTTTAACAGCAATAACTTTCCTCCACCTGCTCAAACTTGGCACCCTCCTCTCCTCTATCCCAAAACGGGACAGGGAAGCTCTCATGTATTTCTTCCCAGACATTATCTGGCTCAGCACAGTGATGACAGAACTGACTAAAGCTTCATTATGAAATATGGAAACATTTCAAACCTCCTGCTCCAACTTTAATTTGTGCATTATACTGCTGCAAGTACTCCATTTATCATAATGGAGTCCTTTATTTATCGGTTCATTCAAAAATAAAATTATGAAAATGGATTTAAAGAGAAAAATACGTTTAACAAGAAGAACTGTCTCTGCAGTCCTCTTCTCTGTGCTGGAAGGAATGGCTGAGATTCTAGCACAAGTTGGAAGCTCAATAGCTGCGCTCCAGTGCAGCTGCCAGAAAGAATATACTCCAGAACAGAACAGAACCTTAACATTACACCACATTTCTTCCAGCCAAAAGCTTCCTATGCATAATCCTGCGTGGCAGGTAAATTCTGCAAGTCAACCTCCTGAATCTCTATCGGGTGACTCTCAGAGACCCCACAGAAACTTCTATTTCCTATTCGCAACATCCATACAACATGTTCCTAACCTCAGGGGATAACCCAAAGCAAAATGGGAGCTAAACCCCACCGGGACGGAGTATCACTCAGCAGCTGATCTGGAGGAAACACAGCTTTCCCTCTTTGCTTCTTTTTATAAATTTTTAAGTCACTCTAATGGATGCTGAAAGGTGCATCAGGTGCCAGCCTGACAACTCTGCATCTAAAATTGCCTCTTTGCCCACAGGGAAACCAGCAGCACAGACACACTGCGTGACCGTGTCCTTCTGTCCCAGGGGACTGGAAGGAGCGCGGCCTCCCTGGCCCTCGTCCCTCCGTGGAGGCTGCCAGAGACCAGCCATGGTGGTGAGTGATGTCAGTCACGCACTCTTCTGAAAAGGAGCAGCTTGAGCAATGCTATTTTGATAGCCTCTGAAAGAACACCTTAACTGAAAATAAAACACACCTTGACTGAACAAGTAAAAAATTCTCTGGCCACAAAGAAGTGTCTGGGTGATTTGCCTGCATGTACTGCTCTGCCACTCAGAATTTTCATACCCATTTCATATTGACTTACAAGCTAAGGCCCTAATCTTTGTGCCCATTCCTTTCAGGACTTGTTAAAAATTGCTTTCTTGAGAGGAAAACCAAGAATGGAAGTTCTAACTTTTCTTTCTTCATTTAGAAAGCAACATGCCCTGTTTGATCTTATCTTCTGTTGCATTCTAATACTCTCAATCTTAGCTTCTATGAACTATTTCTCACAATTCATGCCCTTACTTGCTATTCTAGACGCTGTTGATCTTGCAACGGTTCCGTAACACATTGGATCAGTTTAAAGTGGTATGGCGGAGACCTCAAAGTTTAGAAATAAAGTAACAGCAGAATGGTGAAATTGGCATCAGAATGGTGAAAGGTTAACACCACTGCTCACTTTCCCAAAGCCATGTCAAAAGGTTTTACAGAGATGACTAAAGCCTCCCTCATCCTCTGTTTCCTTTTACCTGTTAGCAGAGTCCTGGCCCAGAAAGTCAGTGGTTTCTGCAAACAGGAGAGAACACCGACAGAAGGACTGCAGGAAACTCAAGTGCCCAAGTAGAGGTTCCATTGCAGGAAACCGAGGCCAGCTACAAATTTGCCAAGCAGATACTTTCTTTAGTAATAGATAATTTATGAATATTTTTGGCTTCCTGATCTGTGTCCCTTGAATAAATAAAGTTATGGCCTTTGTTAGTAGGAATAAAAGGGAAAGTTCCTACTGTATATTCTGAAAGATAGCATGACCTTGAGGACAATTTATTTCAAGGGGAAAAGCACAGCAAGACTCCTCACAGAATGCTCAGAGAAGCAGACCCTGCTCGTTCCCCAAATGTATTCAGAACAGAGGCAAACACTTCTCACTGCAATTCAAGGCTGCCTGAGTTTTCACCTGTAGATATGCAGATAAACTTATATCATCGGCTTCCAGGTTTCTGTGGGCTGGTATGTCAGCAACAGCTACAGTGATTTAGTGCAACAGCTCCAAATGGATTAAATCACAGAGTCATTTGAATTTTACCCAGGCTTGTCACACAAATCTCAGAAACCACTGTCTTGCATAAAAACTTCCTCTTGATACTCCTGAGGAGTCATGACATAAACCAAAAATTAAGTGGAAAATGAGAAACAAAGATTTCTTGCATGGAAAACAGAGGCAGCACAAACAGCACATTTGACTGAAAAATCTTAATTACATTATGGTAGCAACTTCCTATATTTTATTAAGTATATTTTCCCCATTTTTGCTACATTATCATGCACCTTCTAGTGTATTTTTTTAAAGCAAAGTCAGTTTTTATTTGATTTCCACTCAAATGAAATATTCTTCAAATATTCCAGTCTTCAAAAGGAATGTTACCATATAGTAAGTTCTGGAATATTTCAGTAAGGACAATACCACAAGAATGTTCCCTATGTGCACAACCAGGTATCTTTTCTATTTAAGACCCTCCTCAAAGAGTGGCATAGCAAAAAGAAATTCACTACTGCCTTCACTGAAGCTCAATTTCACTTTCTATCTTGAGTGATAAAAATGATTTGTGATTTTATGGTCCCCAAAGCTTAACCATATCTTGCATTTATTTCAGCATTGTCTGTGTAAGGATATTTGAATCAACTCTGTAAAAGGACAGTTGTAATTTCTTTAAAAACCTATTAAAATGACTCCTAGCAATAGAGTATCTGAGGCATGCACTTTTTTTCATCTCTGTTTGTAGGATTTAGAGAGACACATCTACCTACCAACTGTTTAGTATTTCTAATGATGTTACAACACCATCTGTGGATTGCGCTCACTCCGGTCCACAAGTAAAGTTGCTATTTGCATCACAAGAGCCACCTGACGTCATTCCTGATCCCTAGTTCTCTATACGTTACTATGCATCAAAGGCTTTCAAGGTTCAAATTCTTTCTGAAAAGATATTCTGATACCCAGATTCTCACAAGTGCAGCAGAGGTAATGATCCCGTCACTGACCTTCTGTCCTAGGACTGTTGGTCCTAAACCAAGAGCTATATAAGTTTTGCCACACTACAAATCCATTCCTTAAGCAAGCGCTCTCCATACATAGAACCTCTTCAGTTTGGATGCAACAGCACACAGTTTAGCACATTTGCCTTAGCAGGAAACACGGAATAAAGCTTGACTAAGTACAATTTAGCAGAGGCTAGTATAGTCACTCTAACCACATGCACGCAGGCTAGGTCCACTCACGTACCATTGCATTCCAGGCTTTTCTTCAGTCCTACCATGCACCCCAGAAGGACTAGAAGAAGCTAACAACAGCTCACAGAACAGCCTAGCCAATCTCAGGACAAAGATTTAAAGCTACTAAATACAGTTGCTTTTATTCCAGTGAGGCCAGCTGGGGGAGAAGAAACTCAGGTGCAGGCAACTTGACTTAATTTGACCGTGAAGGCAAGTCCTCAAAGAAATGATGCTCAGGTGTTTCCCTCATGTCGCACCAGTCAGGAGGCTATTCAAAGGCTCTTTGCACTTAGACTGACCTTAGAAAATTAGCAGCACACTAAGCACACATGATCAGATATTTGCCTATAGTGCACATACACTGGAATAATCATGTAATCTCTTTTCTTTGGTTTTTGAGGCAGATATGACTCTACCTGAAGGAGATACTGATCTGTCTACCTAACAATCACAAATACCTTATAAAATATGTCTGAAATTAATCCATTGTGAAGGTAAGAAGGGAAAACATAAATATCCTCATTAACTCATACATACATACACAAAACTTTACATAACATACGGAGTAATTGGAAAGATGCCCGCAGACGTAATTGCATTTCTGTGTGAAGAGCATTTACACTCTCTCATCTCTGCTTTCCCCATTCATTTTAGTAATTACATGGAGAGAAGCAGCTAACTCGCTTGTAATTAAAACCAGCAGTGAAGGATTTTTAGGTGTTTCGATACAAGAGAATTGACATGGAAAGCTAGCAGAGCTAGCAGGAGGGGATTACTACAGTCACATTAAACAGCTCAGCCCCAGGAATTGTCTGTGCCGGAGTGTCCGCACAGTGCTCATGAGGGCAGCATATGGGTGCAGGCAGTGGCAATAAAAGTCCAGATCACACACGCTCTCCACATCCAGTGTTTGCTAAAAGATATCCGATCACAAGACCTAGAGCTGCTTTTTGCTGCCGGAGACCTCTTGTTTCTGTTCGCTAAATTCACAGAGTGGAAAACAGCCACTTTGCACAATCTACATTGCTTCATTTTCTACCCACTTCATTTGGCATTTTATTGGCAAAGGCTGTAACTGTTATTTCAGTTTGGTGGGTGGAGTTGCTATGAAAACTCCAGGTCTTCTCATTTGATGATGAATATTCATGAATCAAGCAATCTGTACCAGGCAGACTTTGTTGCCCTTTCTTTCCCTTCCCTACAACCCAAGGAGCAGCTGTGCAGAATGTTATATCTGATGTGTAAATAACATTCTCTTTCATTTCAAAATGAAAACTGGACAATGTCTGTGCTTAAGCCGGAAGGTCCTTGTATTGAACTAAAGTGTGGCACGCTTGCAGCCCAAGTATCAAGAACTCACATGAAGAACTAGAGGGATGGCAGGAAGTGGGAACAATAATCGAGGAGTCAGATCTTTCCCTGGGAGCTTCTACCTCAACATAGTCCAGAACCTAGCTTTTGAAAGTGTGCTGTCTGGGGCAATTTACAAAAAAATCCCAAGATTTTTCCTCTAGGCTGTTCCTATGGCCATCTGAGCATCTTTGCAGCTTTCTGCTAACTAAACAGGCAGGGAAAGACCTAAATCCCATTGACACCACTTCTTTCAGGAAGAACAGAAGCATTCCTTCCAGAAGATACACGCTTGACCAATAAAAGCTGTCAGTGATATTAAGCAGGTGATAACAGACGTATTGTCCTGTGGTAAGTCACAAATGCAGGATGAACCCCATGATAGGTGAATGATTCTTGAGTATTCTTTGTGAAGTCTGTAAAATGATCTGTAAAATACCCAGCTGTATACAAAGCACCCAATAGATAGAATTCCCCATTTTGTGTTCAGACTTGCTATCATGAAGGGCAAGGGACCAACATCACTTTCTCTAGTGTACCACAGCATTTTGTAGGCTGGATTTTAGAGTGCAAATTTATTCTACTTGTAAAGGAAGAAGCATTCCACAGTACGGCATTTCAAAGAAATGTGGCACGGCAGTTTGCACCTTATGAAATGACACAATGCACTGTACATAATGTACTTGCATGTCAGTCCTGCAAAATTGTACCTCTTGTAGAGGAACTTCACTCACTGATAGCTGTACAAAACTCTGCTAGGTGGATCAGAGGGCGCATGCCAGGACAGAGACACTGAAAAGTTTTTTATCAAAATAGTTATATTAAGATAGATCTGTATTAAACCTGAACTGTAATTAACCCTTTAATGCTGCCCTGATGATCTGTTCAGCTAAACTGACCTTTGTGACCTTGGGAACAAAAGACATTTCCTGAGAGAACATTTGTCAGGTGGGACATGTTGAACAGCATGATGAAGTCCTTACCTCAGACCAAAAACATCCCATGTTCTTTAAGTCATTCATCCCCTTCAGATTTCTCTCGCAGGAGACGGCCAGCCGTCACTGAGCTGGTTTTGCCATAGGCTGCCTCACAATGGCTCACAGCTGCCAAAAGGGTCACAATCGAGCATCTCGCAACTCCAGAGCAAGGACCCAGTCCTACTCGGAGGTCCTTGCCCCCAGCAAGGATCCATTTCTCCGCCAGCTCCTCACCTTTGCTCTCCCCTGTCAGCTTTCTTAGCTCTTCTTGCAAAACTAATACTGATGGGATCCCAGGAAAATATTTTGTGGCCAGGACCACAGCAAGCATGAGAAGGAGAACAAGGTGTGAGGACATAGTGAGAGCCAGGCGAGACTTGCTTTTGTAGGCTACGCTGTATGAGGCCCAGTGCCCACTCCCGGCTTTTTTCTTGCCAGTTCTACAAGGTCAGAATAAATATTCCACCCAGCACTTGCTGTCTGGATACACAGTAGGGGACTGCTGAGGTACACCCAAAGCAGAAGTACTCAACAATTATTCCTTAGAGAGCAGCTAAAGAGGTGTATTTGAAGGCCTGGCCAGATGAGAGGAACAAATTGAAAGCAGGATAAGAATATGGGAATTCCCACAGCTGCAGTAGGTATAGAAAAACCATAGAAAGGCCTTATAAACACCAGAGAAAGATAACAAAAGGTGAGGTAATATGTGCTTTAGCAAATGTGGCTTCAGTGACCATTTTCCTTCACCAGATCTGTGGCTTGTTTACCTTTAGTTCTTTCACTAAAATATATAATTGACAGTTGAATTAAAAAGACAAGAAAAGTGTATGCCACGGCAGAGCCTCAGGGTACTCTAGCCTGTGCACCATCAAGGTCAGGGAGCGTATTTAGTGTACCATTCAACAGAGAAAGCTGGAGGGACGAGTACCCCACACCACATACAGCACATGGGACGGGACACGGTGCCTCCCGCCACACGTGTGCTCAGACGCGCACAGCCCCGCGGCTGCAGGCCTGGAAAGAAGGGTGCGCTTCGACCCTTCAAGAGCAGTTCCAGCTTTCTAACTTGAAAGAACCTTGAAAATATTCATGAAAGAAAGGATTTTATCCTTTGTTGCCCTTTTCAGTATTCTGCCCAGAACAGGGCAGCTGTCTCCGGCGACGGGATTGGGAGAACAAACAGCCCCTAGTGAGCACGGCATCCCAGCCCCCGTCCCGCAGAAAATGGCGGGGCCAGCAGCTGCCCTTGTGCTGCTGCAGGAGCTTCACTCGCCCTCTGCCACCCCAGCGTGCAAAGCCACCGCTGCAGAGCTGCGGGGAAGAGGCAGAAAACCTCTGCAATGGTGCTCCGTCCTTGCAGACCCTGAGCTTCCACCCACAGACACTGCCAAGGACCGGCAAAGCCAGGGGAGACAGCCCAAGCCGTGCCGTACTCGGAACGGCACCCGGTGCGGATAGCCCAGCTGCCCAGCCCTGGCGCGGGACCTGCCCAGGTATCGCCTCGACAGAGCGTCTCCCCATCGTCCCTGTCTCCCCTCACTGCTTCTGCCGTTTCCCCCCAGGCAAAACCGCCGCTGGGGACGAACTCCCCTGCAGTTCTCCGACTGGAGTTGCTGGCGGAGTTTGAATCCAGGCCTCCAAGGAAGAAGGGTCAGATCACAGCTCACTAACAGATTGCACTGAGACAAAGGAGTGCTTTTCTTTCTTTCTTTCTTTCTTTCTTTCTTTCTTTCTTTCTTTCTTTCTTTCTTTCTTTCTTTCTTTCTTTCTTTCTTTCTTTCTTTCTTTCTTTCTTTCTTTCTTTCTTTCTTTCTTTCTTTCTTTCTTTCTTTCTTTCTTTCTTTCTTTTTTCTGCAGAATCCTGCTGCACAGAAGTGCTGTGCTAATTTCCTTGGCCTGCACAGAAGTCAGGCTGCTACAAGCTTATTTTGGCCTCTTGCCACTGCAGAGTGCGAAAGAGTGACTGAAATAAGCAGCATACAAGTCAAATGTGGGTAAACATGAGGCAGAGAGAAATCCTTGTTTGCATCACGGGCCGGTAGATGGACGCTAGGAAAACACACAAATCTTGAAATGAAATGTTGTATCTGAAAGGAAGAACGTGCCTTGGGGCTGTGAGAGCAGCTGACCTTCCCAGGCACACCGGCCCTGCAGACTCAGTCAAGGCAAAAGTCGGTGCCGTCGTTATGCATGTGAAATGATGCTCTCAGTGCTGAGAAAGCTGAAGACGCTGGGGGAAGGACAGCTTGTGATTTTATAATTCAGGTGATAAATATCCAGTAAGGAACTCGGGAGTGTGGTTTGAAAGACACCACTATGGCGATGGGATGCTCCCTGGGCTTTCTTTGCCAAACAAATTTTAAATCAGAAATTCGGGTTGTTGTTTCTTTTCCTCCAACAATGGAGAAAGAGGGGTTTTTTCCTTCATTTTCAGTCTCCCTCCAACCATGCTGTAGTGCAATCCACCTGCCCACACTGCTGAATTTTCCATTCTTAAGGACTGTCCACTCAAGACTAGCGCTGACTGGATAGGACAAAATTATTTGTGCACTATTTACTTGAATTTAAAGATCAGTTTTGCAGTACAATCTAGTCTGTAGTTTTGGGGCATATTTGTTTTCTGTGGACATCTGAGCCAAGATTTGCAAAAGAGATTTTCATATATTTTAAGTGCGAATGCATGAGTAAGAGAATTAATTCATGTACTGTCACCAAGTTCTGAGCTGAGTATTTGGCAAAGAATTGGCATTTGAACTTCAGATTGTGCTGCTGATTTGCATTCCTCTGTCCAGTCATGGAACAGGCATGCTCTACAAAAGTTAAACAATTAATATAAAGTACATTTCAAAAGTTCACGTAAAAAAATTACTATGAAGTATTCACAACTCTTTTTACGATACAGAAATATCGAGTGGGAATCTCATGAATAAATCTAAATAATGAGGGCATTTGAAATCTAACATTTACTTGGCAATATTTAAAAAAAAAAGGAAGAAAAGAGTGAGAGACAGAGAGAAAATACGGCAAAACGTGAAGAGCTGTGATTACTTGTTTTGGTGCAGAGAAAACAAGCGCCCTACGGCTCTGACTCGAGCCTTACACACACTATTGCAGATTGGCGTCTGCTCCCGCACACGCATTCGTACACGTAGAGGCAGGCATCACCCTTTCTCAACGCTTGTTAGTTCCCCATGTCAGCAGCCAGCTCTCAGCAAATTCCCTGACAGCACCGTGGAAAACGCCAGCTTCGAAGCAGCGGACCTCGCAGGACCTCAGCACCAGCTGCGAGCACCCTCCCTCCTCCGCAGGCCTGTGCTCTCCCCGGCCGACGCCTCTCCTCTCCTCGGCCCCGCCGTCCCTCCGACTGCCGCGACAAGGCACGGCTGCCGCCATGCCGCTGGCCGCCGCGCTGGCTGCCTCCTCGCCAGGCCGGGGCAGGAGGCCTGGGAGGGAGAGCAGGCCCCAGGGCGGCACAGCGGCTGTCGGCGGCCGCGCAGAGCAGGAGGTCGACCACGAGAGAGAAGGAAACTTCCCTCAGCGGGGGACGAGCCTCCTCGGGGCAGGCAGAGAGGCACGCTGGCCGAAGCCAGGCCGGCACCAGCCCTTAACCAGGGACTCAGAGTTGTAAAGTCACCGGGGACGAGGGTGCTGAGTGCCTCTGAAAGCCAGGCCCGGCCTTGCGGTTTCCGACACCGTCCTGGGCGGCCAGTGCTCTGCCTGCACTGACTGCTGCCGCCATGGAGCAAACGGGCCCCAGGCTTCCCACAGCTCACAAGACTTAGAAATGTCTGCTGTATTATGACAATGTAGTTGCCGTTGAAAGAGAAATAATGTAAGAGTAGAGGACAGAGAAGAGCTCTGCCCAAGGCAGCATGAAAATAAGCAATAGCAGGTCTCTCTGATGAGTTTCTCCAGTGTGCCCTGCCCCTCTCAGGAGACACATCAAAGGGAGACGGGGAAATCAGTCCACGGCAGCGAGCCTGCCGGAGCCCGCTTGCTCAGCACAGGCAAAATTAATTAAGAGGGAGGGAGAAAAAGAGCCAATACGAGTCTGATTCTGTCAGGGAGCGCAGCACTGACAAACAGCAAATGCTAATTCAGGAGTTTTCCATCTCTTTCACACGTGCTAGTGGGAAAGAGGAGCACAATTCAGATTTGAAATAGACTGGATTTGGATACCTCTGACACATCGCACGTTGCCACATCTACCAGTGTTTCCTGGAAGCCTACAAAAACGAAAGGCAGCTCAAGAGAAAGTCAGCCCCTGTAACACAAGGTTTAAGGAAAACACATCAATGTGTTGGTTATTGCTGTTACAGACAACAAAGCAAAGGTGAGGCCTCACACACAACGTGAGAAGCCACAAACAGGGACCTCTTACCCTGCTATCAGTGAGCATCTCATCAGAACACGACAAACATAACCAACAAACAATGCAGGAGAAATCAATTCAATTTTATTTGATGCTATAAGCACTAAGACTTAGTAATACTGCTTTTCTGTGTACTGAACACTACAGGGTTGGAAACGTGAGAACCACGCTAGCAGGAGGAAATGAAATATCAAATGGAAAACTCTTAAAATGCAGGATTTCCAGGCATTCAGGTGCTGTAGTAGGGACTCCCTGGAAATGCTCATAAATTAATTAGATTAAAGATGTAAAGCCATCACTCTGGTGGTATCGTTGCTCTACTATTTTTCCTTGCTCATAATTCAAAAAGGAGATGAAGCATCTGAGCCCAGTTTGGGACTAATAATTTCCAAATAAAAGATAAATATGTCAAGGTTTCATAAATAGAAAGGAGAGCATGGCACTATAAATAAACTTTAATATTTGTTTTATTGTAAAGTTTATCTGGTCGAGCTCCTGCCTTTTACAGAATGCTCCTATTACTATTATACATCTGGGTGCATTAAAAAATTCCACTGGAAAAGAGACTTTCTTTATATCCCAAAGAACTCCTGAACCACTCTCTGCAACCCTGCGGCACAGCTCCGCTGAGCTAATTGCCCGTGAACATTTAGCAAACAGCCATTGTGCTGCATCTGTTCTGAGCAGTTTTTTTGGACTACACAACAGGTACGTTAATCTCTGTGTGTTGCCTTGTTTGTTTGTTTTGTTGGGGTGTTGTTTTTTTTTTCCTGTTCATGGGTATTACGACCATAGTCCTGAAATCTGTACAATACAGTTAGTCTGAAGAGCTCTCATGACACCTTCTCAACTCATGGCCAAAGATGTGTGAGAACAATATCCCAACAGCTGGCAATCCTTGACTACCAAGCACAAAAAGGCATTGCCTAAGAAACCGGTCCACTAGTGCTATGCTTTCTAGGGGCAAACAAATGACTATCAGGCTACCATCTGCCCAGTAGTTAAGCGAAGTAATGCCTGTTGCGTCTAGAGTGTAAAAGGTGCTTTGTTCGAGTCAAATAGATTCATATATCAGCAAGATACATTAATAACTGATAACATATAAATATCCAGTGCATTTAATACTATCAAACTAATTAGCTGTTGGTTTGCCAGGAATAAAGGCGAGGTTTAAAAATCCAAGATGACATGATTACCACTGAGTAAGACATTCCTGCTTATCCTGAACACAGGCTAAAAGCATAGGTGACTGAGACAAGTCACCAGGCTGGAAGCCAAACTTATTTCATGCACTAAATTTGCAATGAAAATTCTAATGAAGCCATCTTGACAAGCTAAAACAAGTGCTGCTCTGGCCAGAGGTCTCCAGCTTACTCTGAGGTAGATTTGGAAGCATTAACTTGCTGAAGGGTCACTCAGTGCATGCAGCACATGTTACTGCTAAAGCTACCATTGCAAAAATGTCAAGACTGCCACGAAAACTTGGCAGTCTAGATACAAAAAAAAAAAAAAAAAAAAATCGCTTGCCACCCTTACTGTAATTGTACTGAAGTGCTTATTAAACACATGTACCTACTCCACTCAGGCAGAGAAGTTCTTCTATGAGCCTGAAAAACTGCATGTACTAACCTTTCATTCTGTGTGAGAGAGCTGGTGTTAAATAGGGTCAGAACTACACTTGCTCTGGGGAGAAGAAAGGCTCACTTTGAAGACAGGCTGGTTACCCTGTTTTTCTTCCTACACCACAGCTTTCAGATTGCAGCTAGAACTTGAAGGGAGTTGTTCCCACAAGCTCTCCAGCCCAATGTCTCCACCCGAGAGGCTTGAGTAAATAGCAGAAGCTCTGGATATGAATCAGATGGAAAAGATTCAGCCCTCTCTGCTAGGTCTGAGTTCAAAGGCATCCATGGCTGAACAGCTAAATCAAGATCACTATCTGCATCTGAGGGCAGAATGGAGCGTTCAGTAATAATCAACTGCTCACCCTTACACGCTCATTTCTAGATGCAGTGCAGCAGGTTGTAAGTGGAATCCAGTTGAAGAAGTCCACGTAGCATTGTACATAATGCTGAAAGAGGAGGGGAAGTCTGTTTTAGGAGACCTTCTTTCCTCCGTTTCCTTTCTGTTCTTCTTCAACTGGCTCCAGCTGAAATCTTAGACCTGACCTCTCAGTACCTGTGCTCAGCCTCACTGCCAGAGGAAGACCACAGATGCCACAGAATGTATCACGGAGCAGAGAGCTCAGCCTACAGCACTCAGGTCCATGACAGGCCTCCTCCTCCTTGTACGTGCTAAGACCCAGGGCAGCCTGTCATCACAAACAGTGTGCACGATCCATTCTCCAGATGCACACATCAGACCTGAGTTTTGTTACGTGACACTGCTCCAACACACAGGTTACATCTACCATTGTACATGTCTACCATTGTGTACCTGCCATTGGCACCTGCGCAGGTACACTCAAGGAAATTCAAGTAAATGTACCCACGCTGCAGCTACATCTTGCTGCACTGGACGGAAAGCAAGTCGTGCCATCACGAGCTTATGTATGAACGGCCAGAAGTCAGGGACAAAGAGGATGCACAAAGGGAAGGATGTGTCCACAGACACCACCACAGACAGTGTCAGCACTTGGTTGAGAACACAGGTGCCTCTGAAGACCTACTGTTCAGTGACAAATCTGTTCACCTGTGCCACTTCTGCAGGTCATAGCATCCATGTCTGTGTTCCCTTGTGTATGCAGGCACAGTCCTATCTCCTCACCAGCAAGGGTACCCCACTTGTTAGCTGACGCTGGAATACAGCCGGAGCCCACAGCTAGGGTGTGCCTGTACCTCCCTCTGTGAAGTTGCCTGGTTTATTATCTGTACAACAGCACACCTGGGAAGATGAGCCAAATAAGTACTAGATATAATCAGATACTTTCTGTCTTCAGGTGCCACCCATGTGCACACCTTCCCTAAAAGCTGTGGAGTGAACCTGCTAACGATTCTATTAATAACGAGCAGTAGAAGTAGGTGAACTGGATGAACTTGTGTGAAAGCAAAACCCCAGAGGTAGATCAGTTGCTCTGTTCAAAGCAAACAGATAACTATCCCAGGCTGCAGGCAACTCTCCCCCTTTCCCACCTCCTCCTTTGGGACATCTCCAGGCATGTCCAGGGTGGTGCAGCCTGGCAAACAGATGTTTAATCAGTGATTTATACATTTAAAAAAAGAATCACAAAGCCACCAATGACCCTGGGAAATGCTGAGTGCCAGAACATCCTATGAGGACTCTTTGTATTCATCTTCACTGTACATGACACTGTTAATGCACAAAAGTAAAACTGTTGGTTCCTCAGGGGGTTGTGTCACCCTGCTTTTCACCTGCTATCTGAAGTCCCAATCTACCTGCAGTATCACAGCCAGCTGACTGCGATATCACACAGAGGAGACTGGCTTCAACTGAGAATAAGAGCAGCAATGTCTAAGACACACATAGTCTACTTGCAGGCAATGCTAATCATTGACTGCAAGAGAAGATCACGCTGCAGAGTGTCCACCATTCCCTGGGGTCCTTTCACTTCTGATGCAAAGCCTGAGTCTTGTGTCAGTGCAGTGAAGACCGAGGGACAGGCTCTGGAGTGTAGGTTTGTTAGTTGGTGACTGTGCCGTTCACAGGCAGCTCTTGTTGAGATCAAACAATGCACAACCACACGCAAGCTGGCAGTCGGAGTAATGGCAGATGGGAGGCTCTCAGACAGACATTTTTGTACCCTTGACAGGAATTTAAATCCCCTGCCTTGGGGATTATGATTGTCAAGGAGCCACAGGCTTAGCATTAGTGTGATGTGTACAGCACTGCCAGAGAGATGGCCGCAGGACCACAAGGACCGAGGAAGGACAGTCTCCTCAGCAAGACTTCAGGTAGTCTGGGCTACTGGTACGCTTCTGAGATGCATACAGTTTGCCTGCATCTCCTCCTTCTTCAGATCTCAGGACAGGACTCAAAGGCATGGGCAGGGTTGCCTGGCAAAAATGTGGCATAACCTCTAGTACTGCACGGAATGATTATGATGAGGTACCTGATCTGACATACACTTGCACAAAGACCCTGTAAACAGCCTCTTATGCAGGAACAAATTCAAGTGCTTGAAACCTAGTAGAAACAATAGGCTTTTGTTTGTCCTCTGGTATTTAAAATGCCTTTCTGTGCAGCTTTTTGCTTGGCTGCACAAATCCAACACAAAGTGCAAAGTTCTGTAATATCCTAGAATTTTACTGAAAGGACCAGTTCATTGACAGGAGCTGGTCAAACATAATACTGGGAACATGTCATAACATGAGAAAAGGTTTCAGAGCCAGCTGACATATCTAGCCCTCACTAAACATAAACAAGGATTCCCATTCTTCTTCCCTCTCATCTAGAACAGATTAAGGACTCCTTATAGCTTTTTTTCTGAAGTCCTCATGAAATGCAGATGCTACACCAGGGTCTCTCACTGAGATTCTTACGTCAAACATGTTTAAAAAGGACAAGTATTATATATGGCATATAAAAAGTTATTTAATTACATAGCTTTATTAATAATGTCAGTGACAATAACCCCTTCAAGATTATAAGAATGTTTTTCTTTCCAAGCAGGAGAAAAAAAACCTGCTGCAATACTGGATGTTGAGGCCAGGGCATTGAAATGGAAAGGATAAATGATGCATCATCAGAGATACTGTTCTATTGAAAGGCGTTTTCATTCTCCAAATGGAGCTTTGGATTAAAATTCCAGATTCACCTGGTAATAAATTATGTTGTTTAAAGACAAATATTACACCTTTTGCAAACTCTGAAGGGAAAGGAAGTAAGGCTGGACAGGCAGACCCCTACTGAGTGCTGCTCTGGCTCTGTGCCATTCGCTGACTGACAGCTGATAATTATCTTTGATTTAATGTCACTTAATGTTCTTCCTCCTCCCCTCCCCACACTCCCTCTCCCCAACTTGGTTATTCTCCTCCTGTATTGACATGTATTAGGAAAAGGAGGGTCTTGGAAGAAAAGACAAAAAGGAATATGCTGCTTCAGTAAGCTACAGAGAAAAATGTCAATTTTATTTATTCCTTCAAAATGTTAAACAATCTGCCAGCTAAGAAACCTATAATTAAAGCTTTAAACTTCAGAGAAGAGTGTAAAACATGGGTAAAATGACTAGCCTTAGATATAAATGAATTGACGTAGCTTTTTTTTTCACCTGCAGAGCAGTGGCACTGATCATTCCTAAAGATACGTTCTGGAATCAAGAAAATCAAGGCTTTTCTTGATTTTCAGTATAAGGAACATCATGCATTTAATTGCCTTGAAAAAGTACCAAAGCTTCCAGATGAAGGAGAGGCAATGAGGAAGACAAATGGTTTCCCTATTATTTTATCGAAGTGTGGAGTACACTTTTCCCCTTTCTTCTCTGGGGTTCAGGTCTCTCCGTTTCCTCTAAGGAGAGGTGCATTTATAAGTTCATATTCCTTAAGCTTAAAGTCAAGAAAAGCCTCAGGTCTATCTGCTGCCTGTCTGACTCACAGAACCAACGGAAAGCAACCATCAGGTCACTGACTGCTGTGATTTGGCATCTGACAGGGTCTCCAAGACCCCAAATGCCCCAGTCTCTCTCTACAAATGTGATAGCCACTTTTTAGCAGACTAACTTTTGCCCTGATTTTATTTTTTTTACCTTTTTGGCTTGTACTTTAGAAAATGCTGTGTCTCATACCAAACAGTCCAATTAGCTGGTTTGGAGATTGTAAAATAATTTTGAGGTGTTACACACTTGTAATTGCAGTAGATTCTCTGGAGGGAAAAAACCCCATCATTCTAATTTACCGAATTTTTAGTATGCAGATGGATTCTGGCCAAAAAGGATCCCACAGCAAATCCAGTTGGGGTCTCAGAGGGAGTTTTTTTATTTTGTATAGTTCTCTATGTGAAATAAGACAGTGTTCATTTCAGATTAACATCCATACGACAGAGTCTTTTAGATTCTGGAGTTTTCTGCCTGTCGTGGGTAAAAATTTCAACAGCTTTTAAAACAGCAGCCTAAAGTCTGTTTCAAGAGGGATTTTGCAGTCAATAGCAAGAATTTTTGAAAGCATTTGTGCAAGGTAAAGGTCCGATTGCCATTGCCGGTCAGTGGGGCTTTGGGTAGTCTGCCACTTAGCTGGCTTCCCAGGTACTACTCCAGAGTCACAGATAAGTAATGAAAAATCTTAAACCAATGCAATAAATATTGTTATTGCTGTTTAGTACATACATATTGGGGTAACCAGAGAGAAGAGAGCAAAATCTGTAGAAATGTAGCTTAAAAATAAGTTCCTTTGCTTTGGGAACTCTCAGACAACACAAAGAAAATTAATGTAAAACCAGAGCTGTATTTCCTCTGGGAAAAAGGGACAGATTAAGGTACCATTCAGAGCATTTAGATACTATTAAGTGCATTAGGAAAGGAAGGCAGGAGAGACCAGCATAAAGCCATATAGAGGGATCCCTTAATACTGCAGTAAAGCAAACTGAAATTTGATTTCTCCCTTGGTACACAAACCTTCCTCTCCCTCCTTTCCCAGTCTCCTACCCTTAACTAACAGCAGTTTCACCTGGGGAAATGTGTGTGTTACTGCAACGAGGATACTGAGCTCTCACACTGTGAGGTGACACTCAAGGTTGACCAGCCTCAGTCCTCACATACCCCTCTCATGGTACAGCTGGCAGCAGCACTCGCAGTGCTGTCTCCACCGATACCCAGCTCTTCAAAACAGGGTTTCTGCTCAGTACAGGGTTTAGCATTCCCCTCTTCTGTTAGGAAATGATAGCTTCTGACTCCATTATCAGTGTTTTCCTGATCTCACCATTACACCACAACTCTGTGTTCCTGTGCCAAAGCCCACATGGTGACACGGTGCTGTCCTATGGCCCATTCATCTCTCCTGCTATTCCAAAAAGTGTCCGGAAGAAAGTATTTTCTTGTGTCTGTGCACCAAAAAAAGTGGAAGGCATGCCTGATTCTTCCTTTGCATGAGGATATGTATTCACTGATGGCATCTTTTATAAACACATCATGTATTCCACCTAAAGGTGCTGTGTGCTCCGAAAAAGCCAAATATATTAGCATTCTTCAACCATAACTTTTGAAGTCAGCATTTGACTATTTTTGCATTTCTTCCAGGTTGTAGTTAGAGAACTCCTAATTCTATGGGGAAAGCAAAGACTATAAAATGCCAGAGCTCCACTCTGCTGAAATAACATTAGCGAAATATCAAGTCCTTTATGATGTCATGAGGGATTCCTTAATGTGACTATAGCCTCCTAATGACATCATAAAAAACAACTGCAACATCAGAAAACAGCCAAGGGTCATCAATCAGCCCATCCTCTCTCCTACTCACCAGGGGCACCAGCCCAACTTGCTCCTATCTGCTTTTTACGAGCAGTGCTGTCCGCTGAATAGCACACAGAGAAGAGACTAATAATCATACAAATATCAGGGAGAGCGGTCAATCATCACCTGAAATGTTCAGTACACCTGAGGGAAATTTGGGTGCTGTAGCCCGAAGAGTCTGCAAGTTTAGCAGGTATAAGAGATGACATTACTCCCTTAGAGGTGACCTGGCGTTCTCTGGGCAACAGGCAGCACCAGTTAGCAATTCAATCATTTTTAAAATGTGGGGAGAATGGGAGTAAAAAATTAATTCTTTGGTTGCTCTCTTTGTCCTCTAGCCATAAGCAAAAGCTTTTTCCATGTTGCCCAGATCCCCATCTGCATATCCCACATGTACGAAGACCACACTGAAAGAAGGCTTTGCATCCTCAAACTGAAATGGGTGATAGCCTCAACGAGATGCAGTGACTGCCAAATCCTCTGGCAAGAATGGAACAGCCTCCTCCACATTTGACAATGCAATGCCTCAGAGTTAAAACCTCATTATACTCTTTTAGGAACTTGGAAGTTTTCCAGGGTTGGGGACATCTCGAGGAGCTTCCCAGACTCTCACAAAATAAACAAACAAATAAAGTGACAGATACTGTGGTCTCTAGATGTTTCACAATCACTCTTGGAAGGTGTTTAAAACGGAGCTTCTGCCAGCATAGTGCTGACCAAAGAAAAGGGGTTTTTTGCTAGCTAAGAAGGGAAAGGATCTGCTTCCTTACCTTGTTCCTCACAGACGTTTATGCAGGGTGCTCCCGAATGGGTAGGCTGTGGTCAGGGTACTCTACAGTGGGCTGTAGAAAATCCTACTTAGGCATCCTCAAGCATGACTACTGTTAAGAAACTGTAACTTTTACAGGCATGGATCCTAAGAGGTAACCAAGAATAGGGGCACACTGTGCTCAGCACTGAACAAACAGAGCAACAGAGAGCGCTACCTGATTAGACAGAAGACCTTCTATAGCTGAGAAAAGGGGCAAAATAACCCAGCAGAACAGACAAGCTGATGGAAACAAAGAGTGTTAACATTGCCATAATTTAAGTAAAGGAGAAAGTTCAGTATGATATAAATAAATAGGAAGGGTAGGGCAGGACAGGACAACCAGGAAGGCGAGGAGGTGCACAAGTGAAATGAAACTGAGGTGAAGAGGTGTGCAAGGGAAGGAGGAAGAGGAGTAACACACAACTAACTGGCACAAGGTAGTAACAGCGCAATGTGCAGAAAATCTTTGAGAGGACTACAAGTCCTGCCTTGGCTTATGGTCTGGAGCCCCTGACCTAGCTCTGATCTCAAGTTTTACAACAGAACCAAGCAGGCAGGAGGGGAACTGGTCCTCTATATGTGCATGTGCAACCTGGTTAGACGACATCTTCCCAGCTTCCTCTATCAGGGATACACAGTACGGGCTCCTTCACACACAAGAGCTTCCCTCTCCTACACAGACTCCTGAGTCTTGTTGTCCAATAAAAAGCAGAATTGCAACTCCCCAGAACAGTCCTGTTCAATTCCCCCATACGTTACTCACAAGAGGAAAGTATGACTTTCAGCTGGATTACCCTGTGTTCCTAGTTGGGTTAAGAAAAAATGCTCAGGAAGTTTTTCATACTCTAAATACAATCTACTCAGATGGTAAGTACGCCCTATAGGAGTGTTCCTGACCTATTAACCAGGATTACCCATTACTGTAGCACACACTGTATTGCAGACTTCTCTCCTGTAATCTCCTAGGCCATCTAAGAGATAGAAATAGATTCTAAGCCACTAGAACATTGCTGATTTCCTTCCCTTTCCAGCACTGCCAAAGATTCAAATGTTTCACAAAGAGTTTGGCATTACAGTCCCCAAATTTGCTAACAACTACTGTGTTCACTTTTCAATTCAGCTAGCTCAGCCCCTTGGGCAACATTTTAGGGTATTATTTGCTGCCTTGTTTAGGACCACATTGATGGTTTTCAACACCTCTGTCTGAAGTAAGTCTGGATGAATTTTTTTCATGACATTTGTAAATTAGCAATACTTTACTATTAGGATTATCTTCATGTGAGAGAAAGCAGTAAACTAGTAAAAGCAGAGATGTGCCTTCCTGCATTATATGGGGCACAAGACATTATACAAACTCCCTTGGTTAAAAGCAGTATGCCACTTCACATTCCATGCAGTCATGACTATATTGAATAGTACTTTATCACTTCCATTCCCAAACCATCAGAATAATTTTTAAAAAAATCTGCATGCTTATTCTAGTCAAAACTATATAGTACAAACTGACATCAACTCAGAGGGTACTCCACTGTTCAGAGCAGATTTGAGCTACTCTGTGTCTGCTGTAAGGGCATTCTGCAGTTCTCCTGTAAAACCTCTTGCAAAGAGGAAGATTCTGTGACGGGATGATGCAGGTTAATGTATGCACAGAAAGAGACTGTTTCAGAATGTGCACCGATCTGCCTGATCCTGTACCACCATGATGCAAGCTGGACTGACCCTCATAATTCTAAAGTATAAGCTAGTGAAAAATCAACTGCTTTTCATGTTGTCGTCTAACCCCCATAGTCTCCAGATTCCCTTCACGTTAGACCTTGCTTTTTATTTTCTAATATTCAGCAGCTGCTCATACTGATATCCAGAATGAACTTTTTTCTTTTATGAAATATGTAGCTGCTATTTCAAGAAAAAGCCATGAAGCAGAATAGGTTTCAGAATGGAAAACCAAAATGATATCCAACTACGTGAAACAGTTAACCACCTTGGCAGTACTAGTAACAGAGGACACCAACTCAGAAGTCACAAAAACTTTCCTTCATCAATCCCCGCATTTGGAGGTATCGGGAAGAGGAATTTGTTACAGCTCTAAAATTAACTGAAACTCGAAGTTGTCTCTTGGCTTAACAGTGAGAGTGCACTTCAGCTCTCTATGACTCTGAACCCTTCCAAGGCCAGGCAGGGTAGAACCATCACCAGCTTTGTGGTTTACCTGCTCCTCTAAGCAGCTACAGGGAGAAATCTATTTTCATGTATGATTTCTGCTTCGAAGGTTGAGTTTTGACTTTACTTCAGGGTTCCAGTGCCTCAAATCAGCCTATGGAGAAGCACGCAGCACCCTTCTGCCCACCTTTCCACATCCTTCAGTAGGTGCAGACATGATCTTAGGAACAAACAACAAGGCAACAGCTCAAAGACTGGCTACTTGGGGGCCAAGTCAATTAAATCAATAGAAATGAAAGTCATCTAATTACCGGGTGAGGGAGCAGCAACCCCACTACCTTTTCCTGAGGCTTAGAAGTCTCAGTTGCTCTGAGAGGCTTGTATCAGCTCCCGTGCTCCTTGTAGTGCTCTGCTGGCTACCATCCGACGAGTCCCTGTCCGTGCCAATTCCCCACCTTCAGTGCATGCTGGGCCAGTCATTTCTGTTTACCCATTAGCTGACAGATATTAGACCACCCTCCCCTTTTGTTTATTTCACAACATGAGGTAAAATCAATTTGTGGATTTTTTAAACACTGTTGAGGAGGCTGAAGGGAGCAAGCCTCTGACAGAGGTGTGCAGAATGGGACAGTGACAATGGCAGCGGCTTGGCTGATGCATGTTCACCCTCTCACAGCGTAGTGATTCCTGAAAACAGCGGTTCAAGTCCAAATCATGCTTACGGTATCCTCCTGAGGGCAGCTGCTGTGACTTGCAGCTATACCCTGCTCAGGATGCCCCACGTGGCATTTCCTGCTGTCTGTGTCCCTTCTTTCAGCCCAAGCAAATTCTCTGGTCAGAGGGTCCCCAGTGTGTGTCTCCGGAGAAGGTGGTCTCAATGGAGCCAACTGAACATGGGCTAACCACTCATTAGCCACATCCAAGGGAATGGCTGATCCCTGACTATAAATTTGGTCACTTTATTTTTTTATGCCTTGCCGTTAGCGTCCTCTTAGTTTCAGTCTTGTAGGACCAGTGCAGCCACCAACTCACAAAGCCTGATGAGGTCAAATACTTTCAGTATTGCTGCTGCACAAACTCTCTTCCTCAGGGTTTCTTTCAGTTTCTCTTTCTTTTGTTCCACACAGCAGTCCTACGCTGAACGGTGCTCTCAGTTCATTAATTTAAGGACACCAGAGCCCGAGCAGATCACTTACAAGTCAGCATGAAATACAGAGAAAAGGAGGAGGCAGTGCTGCTGGCATTTTGGATAAACAAGACATTCAATAATTTTAATCTCAGTGTAACTCTACTATTTCCAGATTATATAATCCCAACTCTTGAAAGAGGGTTATTTGAGCAGACTGTCACATTAAATAAACATATTTGCCGCGTATGTTAATTGCAGTAGAAAGCTGTTAAGCAAATAAGCTTGTTGCACCAAAATGTTATTCTTTTAGCAGGTCTGTTCCTTTCATGGATCTCCAATTCACAAGCCATGCTCTTTCAGAATGCACATTTCAGTTTAAGGCAAAGAAATGTGTTCACTGAACTGATCAATTTTTTTATCATGTTGACTTTTGGTTAAATTTTAAGGCATGCTATGCTGCAGAAGTAAATTCTTTTAAGCAGCTTTATTTCTACAGCAAGATTTCAATGGAAAGATTTGAAACTATATGTGAAGAAGGACTAATAAAAAATGTATTTTCTTAACAGATATTAGCATTAACAAATCCTGCAGCATACTGCTCGACACTCCACTCCAATATTACCCATTTACTAAGATCCTTTAATCACTCACTTCAGGGTCTATACTCTGTGGAAAAGCACCTGTGTTACAATCTAAGCACTGATCATATTAATTGTTATTATTTCTTACATAACAAAATCCCCTTAGCTGCATGTTATTCTTTAAAAAATATCTGGGTTTTTGATCATGTATTTCTGATTCAGTGAAAAAGGGAGTATATATTATATACAGGGAGGGAATACTGGTACCACGGTGCTTCTAAATTTACAGATTTTAGGTTCTTTAGGCAAGCGAAAGAGGCTGAAATGAAGGAGAAGCCTATGCAAATCAGAATACCCACAATCTTCTGACAATCACTGAGTCTGCATCTTTCTTTTGTGAAATCTAGTAACAGCTGGTTCATTTCACAGGCAAGGTAGGAGCATCGGTGGGGGAACTAGAGAGCAGACTGGAAATGGACTGGTTCTAAAACGGTCATCGGCCTCTCTTCCTTCAAGAGGTAGAGAATATCAGCTTTTCATGTACAAACCTAAACACTAATTAACAATGCAAGTCATACCTTGCCAAGCCAAGAGCCATTCTGGGGTGGCTGATGGCAGTTTTCAAGGGGAAAAGGAAGTTCCTTTAATAAGCTCTGATTTTTGAAAAGACAAATCTGATTTTTATATGCCTAAATTTGCATGTTCCAACTCATGCCCAAATTTTAAAAATAAATAAGAAATGTGTCCAAACACACGTTCCTGGGATTCTTCATGGGATCAGAAAAAAAATTCGGAGGTGTATGCATGTGCACCATGCATCCAGACGCGTAAGAAATTACACGGCATTCTTACCTGTAATAGGTGCCAAAGCATTCTCAATCCATATTCACCAAAGTTTTGTTCCATCTGTCACCCCAGCAAAATTCTCTTAATTCTGTTTTTGGTAAACTTATGCATCCATGTCATTTCACTTGCTTATCAGGATCTCAGTCACACTTGTGCAGTGCTGTCAACCATATCCTGAAGGCACAGGAGTGCTTGAGGTATTCCTGCAATTAGAGAGAAAAAAATAATCTACTGGTGATGCATAAAATCTCAAATTTAATTCAGTCTCTCAGAGAGTAACCAGGAAGACCATTCTGACAACAGTAACCACTCCGCTAATGTCAGCAGACCTGACTCAGGGAGAAGATGAGCTAAGTGAGGCCAGGTCAAATTCACATAATTACTTTTCAGAGCAGAAACACACTTCAAAAAGCATATGCAAGCAGTTTTAATTTCTCCTTTTGACCATTTCCATGTATTAGCAATGTATATTTGCACTCCATGTAAAGTCAAGATAAACTGAATATAAAGAAACTACCCAAAGCAATCTCCTTTCACAAGCAACCTGAAGGAAAATGTTTCCTTAAAGTCCCTCTAAATGAGCAACATTGAGAAAATAAAGAACGTTATGATCTGGAAAAGCTGTGTGCTTGCTAGCCATATACTGCTTAAGCACAGCATTCATAAAAGGGAAGCATTCAAAAACCCCAAACAACTTTAGGGAGTGCCAGAGCCAAGACAGAGGGAATAAAAATGGACTAAACTTGCAGGTGAGGAAACCAGAGACTCAGGAAGGTACATGAGTTTCAGAAATTCATCAAGGCGTCCCAGCAGGACAGCGCTGTGTAGGCGACCTGTATGATATCAGCCAAAGCATGAAATGAACTAAGACTCAGTTCTGTCAAGTGAGTCTCTCTGTAGCTGATCTTATCTTAGCTAGAAGTTTTCCTCTTACATAAAACTTGGCAAACTAGATGGCTAATCCCACTAACATACCATGAGAAAGACTGGGAGATTGTTATCCACGATGAGCACGATCTACCTCGGGCTATAGAGCTTCATCTAAGTTCATCTTCTCACAACTCTACGTCTGGCCTTTGCATCAAAACCATGGGTCAGTTATGGTCCCCTGGCATCTTGCAGTATAACCTTAAGCAACCAGGTCAAACTTCAGAGTTGGTCCTACTTTGAGTGTGTGGGTTAAACCAAATGCATCTAGAGGCCTCTTCCAAAATGAAGTAACCTGGTTTTCCATGCTTCCAAGGTGGTTGAACACAGATCTGGCAGAAAAAGGAATGGACCGATCTGTGATGCTAGGTTGCTCCTTGCTCAAGGGGCAGTTTCCTCATGAACCAAGCTAGTTATTAACTTACAACCAAAGGAGATTTGATCACTAATAAAATTTAATAATTTAACTGATGCAATTACATGTGCAACTAACAGCTGATCTCTTTAGAATCCAATAGGATACTGTTCCAATAGTATGCTGTCTTCTCCATATAGTTCCATAGCCATGGTCACATTCAGCATCAAGCGACTAGGATTTAATTGCAAAACTCCCTTAGTCTGCCCCAAGCAACATGCTCAGAAACATGCTAAAGCCCTGTCCTGCACTGCCAACCATAGCACTGGCAAGGTACCATCTTCATATGTAGCACCGCTGTCTGCTTCTCAGCCAAAGGGACGTAATCCCTTACATGCCACTAACTGTGCATCCAGGAAGCTGAGGGAGACAAGTGAAGCCAGGTTCCTTGTAAACTGGCAGACTCCTCTTTCAGAACAAATGCTATCTGCATTTTACCTTGGAACACCAAACCACCTTGCAGGGACCTCTAGTTCAGTTAGGAAAGGATTTGCTGTAACCAGGGATGCCTGGGTACTAAGCTTCATTATTTGTTAGCTTTGGTAAGATTTGTGGGCATGTCTCCCTGGCTACCTTTCCCTCAGTCTTTCTTCAGCTGTGTTGAACGTTGTTTCAAATGCATAATTTAAACATGAAAAATGCCAGGCAAGCTCCATTAAATAGTCTTCAGAAAGTTTTCCAACCCTTCCCACCTCTACCTTATCCTGTCTTTCTAACTCCACATAGAACTCACTGTCAAATGTCTGGTGGGACTCTGCTCAATACCGTGCAGAGCGCCTGGCTAGTTACATTTGTATGCAAACCCTGTCATTTCACGCAACAGTTCCCAGGAAATTGTTGTTTTTTGAGGTCATTCTTACACTATTTTCATTCCATACGTAAAACTGAAGTTAATTATATCTAGGTCTGTGGCTCTTGTCTTAACAAGGCCCAGTGACTCAGATCTTGGCTGGGTGGTGCTTGAATTTTTGCTCGTGCTCCAGACCCCAGATAAATATGTGTAGCTAGTTCAGCAGACTCTGCAAAGTGCTGAGCTGAACTCATGTCTCAGGTACTACTTAAATTAGAGCATTATAGTAGCACATCTACTAGCAATAGGAGCAGATACGTAGAACGAAGCACCTGGTGCTGAGGACCTGACAGCAACATTATAAACATTTGAGGGTTTTTGGGGTTTGTCTGTTTGTTTGAAACTTTGGACTGGCTCTAGTGTGGTCCTCCATGGGCCAGATACCATTTGCAGCTGGAGCTCATCGCGAGCACTCCTGGAGCGCATCTTCCATTTTAGTATTATCGGAAAGGAATCCAAATCATGCACACCAAGACCACCTCAAGATGAATACCAAGACACAGCAACTGCAGACAACCAGGACATCTCAGTTAAAAGCCTGCCGCTGATCCCAGCTAAAACACTAACACTGATGCAGCATCAGAGACCAACAGCTTTTGTACCTAAATAAATTGCAAACATGGTTTTGTGTGCTTCTAGGGCCTGTCCTCTGACAGCACTTTAACACCTGGGATCATCCAAAAAAGGCTTCCACAGCTACAAACTCCCGTAATGCCAGGGGTACTGCACAATGTGTAACTGTGGACATTTCTCATTGCAATATTTCCATCTTCCTGCTCAGACAATGTATTACATGGAGGTTGGAAAGGACTCATCACAACTTCGTAAGTAGAAGGAAACTAGGATGAAAAGGATCTTCACACAAATCAATGAACTAAAATCCTACTGGCAATACTACTGCTTACCAGAGTTCACAAGGCAAAGACATACCTGAAAAAGCTGAAAGGACATGAACAAGGGGTAATGCATATCCAGAAGAGAAAAAAACCCACAATGCTAAAATGTGGAAGAGTATCTGAATATGAATTCCTGGTGAGAACTACGTTTTTATTTATAGGAGTAATATGTTGCAAAATCTTCCATATTCCTCAGAGCTTGTTTCCAGAGCAGCATGTGAGGCTGAGCATCATTAAAAGTTTCTGCTGGCAATGGAGCATCTCCTGTTGAGGTGCAAAATATAAATTGGTCCGTGACAGTAAGAGAGGCAGCAGGAAGTGAAACACACCGCTGGGTGTTTCAAAATTCACAAGTCCTGCAGTCCCCTCTCTTCTTGACTTGTACCATCTTTTTAGGGCTTTTCCCTCTGACTTCTTATTAGGTTAACCTGTTATTTGTGTTCAGAATCAAAGAAGGAAAACTGAACAATAAGCACACAAAATATTTTATGTTCTTGTGCATATGTAGGACTGCAGAGGGTGCCAAGTCCTTGCATGCACCAGGTGAGCAGAACTAAGGCTGGACTGTGAGTTTCCTACTTGCACAAGCCTTGCCAGCTGCTTCTGCTCTACCTACAAGCAAAAAGCACAATCCTCCATCCACTGCACCACAGATCAGAGAAGCACAGCTGTATGTGGTTAGACAGGATTTAAAGTCTACAAGTATACGTTAGACAAATATGTATTTCAGAGATTTTTTCTCTCTGCTGCCACAAAAGGTTATTGCTGACAGCTGTATATGAGAAATTATAGTGTGTGTAGCAATCTTAAGGACACCACATGAAATTGCATTACAGCAGTGATGGCAAAAAAAGTGACTATTTTTTTTTGATGGAGCCTATTACATAGGACTTCAAGTCACGTAAAAAAAAATACTGGCAGTCTTAGATTTTCCTGTTGCTTGAACTGGTAAAAATCTAGCCAAACTAAAAGAACCAAGATGACAACTGCAGTGATCCTGAAATTCTGTCCTGAGAGGGAAAGTTGCACGCTCTTGTAATGCCTATTCTAATGCCCTTAACCCTTAGTTCAGCTTCTATGGTAGGTGAAAAAATGGGACATGATTAATTCTGGTTTCCTTGCTTTTAATTAAGTTGGATCCTCATGTGACTTCTTGACCAAACTGAATGATACGATCAAGAGGTAACACTCCCTCCACATCAATTGGGAGTGTCTTATTCTTGGGAAAATGCCTTCCATTAGAAAAAGAAGCGTGTATTGTGGGTCAAGAGAGAGATTCTACTCAGATGAGCTGCATTTTGTTTCCCACTCACATAAAGATTCTCTGTATGCTGTTGAGTAAGTCACTGGATCTCCAGGTGTCTCAGTTTCCCACTCCTTGTTCACTTTGTCAAGCTCTCACTTTGGGCAAACACGGCACCCACTTGACTACGCCTCAAGGCACTACTGTAATAGAAAATAAATATTAATAACAATAAAGAGTGCTTGGACATGCAAGGCTAACTGTGGCCTGCCTCTGGCTGTCATGAATATGAACTTTGCAAATCCATCCACAGAAACTACAGTTGTATAAAACTGTCATAACCACCACACGCGTTTATCGAAGACACAGTCACGCAGCAGCAACTCCATCACTTTTCCAGACTTGTAACTACTGTCCCAACTTGGCAAGGCGATGGCTCTTCATGCTCTTTGTTTTGTATGTTAAAAAAACGGCAAACACTATGGTATAAAAGCTAATGGGAATGTCACTGTCAATGTATCAGTTTATGTCAAACAAAACCCACTGAATTCATGCCAAATATGAAGTCAAATGTTTTAATGGAGGTATTAATAATCTGTGAATAAAAGTAAAAGCTAATGACATTTGCTTTTTATTGGTGTCAGTAATCAGTATTCTCTATATGCAGATGGCAAAAGCCTGATAAGCCTTTATTTGATTATTAGTGAATCTAGATTGGATATGGGCATCTTATTCAAAGGAGTATATAAAATTGTTGATACTGTCTGCCCTTTTCTCCCTATAAACATTTGTCAATTTACTCACCATCTGCTCTTCTGTGTATACACATGCCCAGGCTAATGTTAGCTGAGGTTGCAATATAGCTATGTTAAATAATTTTATCTGATTTGTTGGATGATGGTATTTCTAATGGAAAACAACATGGTAATTTCAGAATGTTACTGATTAGATGAAAATGATATTGCATCAAAGTTACTTCCTTAATTTATTCTGAAAAAAACAAGAAGGATTTCTCTATTAAGATGCTTAATTAAAATCTATCTCTCTCCATACAAAATCTATACTTCAGGTCCCGCATGTCATGTCTGAAAAGAACAAAGGCTGATTAGCATCTTTTACACTCTGCTTTTCTTTTTGTCACTTATACATTCATTGCAGCAATTCCAGCCAGGTTTAGAAGGTCTGAGAGAAAGGGTGCTATTACACGGACTGGCTGAGCACAGGCAGAAGAACAAAAGAATGCAGCTGAGCCTTTTAGGTTTATAGAGAAAACGGGGGGAGTGGTCGGAGTCCAGATGGGACTGGGGGTGGGGTGTGATAGGGAACAGCTTCTACTTCGAGGGAATCTGTGAGAATCACATCACATAAATAATGTCACAGGAACTAATGCTAAAGTCAAACTGCTCCATTGCTCTTCAGGGTTCCCTCCCGAGCTCAGAAATAAAACAGTGAAAAAGGCAATCTGAGCACCAGCAATACGGCACACACACACAGACGTGCAGAGACCCAGACACACACACAGACTTAGGCACTCTCACAGGCTGGTAAGAACAACATGGGAAAAAAAAATAAATTCCACTTCTTTCTCAGTGAAGCAGTGAATTACATGTTGCTGAGTTGAAAAAAAAAAAAAAAAAAAAAAGCCTTCCTAGCTTTTAGTGCCTCTTTCTTTAACGTATTACCTACAGAGAACTCTGAGATCTCTGAACATGAGAACTTTCCATCTGTCCTGTTCCTGAAAAATGAAGTTTGCATCAGCCCAAATATCTACCTCATTGGAAGTGGTGCATCATTTAGCTGCAAACCAAGATGATGTTGGTTTAAAATAAGAAAGGCATCTACTATAAAAGTCTTAAAATATTCTTTTATAGCATACCCTAAACAAGGGAAGGAAGTCCTACCAATACTACATACTGTTATTTGTATGAGTGGAAAGGAAAATAATGAGGTCATTAGCTGCAAGTTCGGCAGAACATCTCGTGAAAACCTGACATTCACTCCTATAGAAGGTTTAATTCTGTCCTTGCTTACATTTGTCTGCAGTGGGAAAAGCCTTCTTGTAATCAACAACATTTGCAGTGCTGCACAGTGAGACTCATGATCAGCTCCTCTTTACTGCTGCACCTCAGCAGATTCTCGGATATAACGTGGTTGGGTTTGGGAGCAACGCACATGAAACCCATTCCCTCATATAAACCCTAGCAAATCTTCTGACAAGATACCTCTTACTAGCCCCAGGGCATCCTGAACATATTTGAGTACCACAGTCTCCCCATCTGAGAAACACATCTGCCAACTCTCCAGCAGGAAATGTTAGATGAATTTGGGGAATATTTTGGCAGATGGAGAAGAGCTAGAAAAATGTTCATTTTGCTCGCCTGCCTGGGGTCAGCTGGCTTTCTCTCAAGCCTGCTTCCAACATTCATAGAATCCCAGATTGGTTTGGGTTGGAAGGGATCTTAAAGACCATCTAGTTCCAATCCCCCTTGCCACGGGCAGGGACACCCTCCACTAGCCCAGGTTGCCCAAAGCCCCATCCAACCTGGTCTTGAACGCTTCCAGGGATGGGGCCTCCACAGCTTCTCTGGGCAACGTGTGCCAGTGTCTCACTACCCTCATCATAAAAAATGTCTTCCTAACATCTAATCTAAATCTCCCCTCCTTCAGTTTAAGGCCATTACCCCTTGTCCTATCACTCCATGCCCTTGGAAACAGCCCCTCTCCAGCTGTCTTGTGAGCCCCTTCAGGTACTGGAAGGCTGCTGTAAGGTCCCCTGGGAGCCTTTTCTCCTCCAGGCTGAACAACCCCAACTCTCTCAGCCTGTCTCCATAGCAGAGGTGCTCCAGCCCTCTGTGAGGTGCCTCGCTCCAAGGCACGTCATGTGGACAAGGCATGGACTTGTTCCTTGCATGTCACACAGGAGCTGGAAGCATGGAAGATTCTTCTCTTGAGTGCTGCAGGTGAGCACAAAGAAATTACTTTCCTCTGCTCTCCCCATCAAAAACAGACTGCGGAGGGGGGAGGGAAAATAACAGCAAAGCAGTGTCCCCCTTGCAGTGCTCATTTTCTTTAGATTTACTAGTGCAAATGTGCTCCAGAGTCAGCTGTCCTTAGAGGCTGGGCTCAACTCGGGCACAGTGCTGGATGCTGTTCTGACAGGTGCTTAGACAGGCAGAGAAGATCCAAAGACAGGAGAAGTAAGGAGTGGGATTAACTTTTGCTAATTAGTGTTAGCATTACTTTGACCCAGAACTGTGATCAGCAGCCAAGCTGTTCATAAATCCAGCCAAGCTCCTTTTATTAACTTTCCAAAGGAGGTGAAAATATCCTTGGTATGCAGCTTTGGGTGCAACACAGATTGTCCCGAGCATCCATCAACTTGCTTTATTAAGCGAAAGCATCAGGCAACAGACTTCAGCTCTCTTTTTAGATCAAACTAAAATATATACATGAGAAGGTTCACTTAAGGTGTTACCTCTTCTTCTTCTCACTTAGCACTCGGGAGATGTGTGAAGAACAGCTGAGCAGGCTACAGGGCTTCTCCCAGTTCCCAGGCTTTGCGGAGCACAGCAAGCTTCCTGCTCTGCACATCACCACAGAGGAAACAAGTGCACGGTGCTGCCGGAGAACAGACGGGCGAGAAGAATCAGCACAGAACAAATAAGCTGCAAAGCAGGGGGGACACGGGGTTTAGGTACAGACAACTGGAAGGATGAGAACAAAACAGATGTCCAGAGGAATGGCAGCGGACAGACATAAGGAGATGGTTTTCTGAGGACCACTCCCTATGGACTATCTATTTTGAGACAAAAGTAATAATCAAGAAAGTCCCATATCCACCTGAATGCGTAGGGCCACCCAGTATCAGCCTCAGAAATTGTGTTTTCCAAAGTCCTCTATCCGCAAAATATCTGCAAATAAATATAATAGCATAGTTATAAATATATATATAAAATATATAAGCATATATTTATATATATAAATATATAATCATAGTAACATAATATAATCCCCAACAACTGTGCTGTGGTCATTCACAAAAAACCCAAAGAAGTTCCAACATTTCCACGGACACCTTCCACTCTCGGAAATTATCCACTTGTAAGAGACTGTGTCACAGCCCGTCACCTCGAACTCTGATATAAACTGACTTTGGGGGGGATTACAGCAACGTTAGCGTCGTTTCTATAGTCTACTAACCTACAAACTGCCGCCTTTAAAGACGTGATGGATACAGCACGTGATATCACTCCTGTTCTCTGAAACTTAGACACCCTGACAAGAATAAAGCTATGACAGCGTCAGCAGAAAGACAGGCTAGACCTTGCATAGTGTTCATGACCTTATTAGCAGCGTAACACCGGGACCAATTCACACAGGACACAAGGCAAGGGGAAGGAAAGAAGCCGTCGGAGAAAGCAAGGCTGTAGTCACAGGACTGTTGGTACTGCTGTCCCCCTTCTTCTGCTCTAAGACTCTGGCGTCTTTACAAGGAACCCGACTCCCAGAACTCGCACAAGTTTAATTCAAAATCAGGAAAGTATCTTCAACAGACACAGTGGAGAGACCGGCTGTTGAGTATTTTTTTGTTTCATCACTGAAGGATTCCCCGCTGGTTGTAATCCAGATCCATAAACTTGCAACTTAAGTCGGTCTGAATGCTGTGATCCCAGCCTCACTTATTTCTGCTAAATTCAACCATATGTACACATCCACTTGCGTTCTTATCTACTGTGCAAGAGCAAGAATTATACGAGGTTCACTTGGTTAACATTTCAACATCACGATGTGACGATACAAGGCAAGAGCTCTAACACAAGAGACACAGAACACAAAACTGGACAAAGCTCTGCACAGAACAATACCGTGAAGAATGATCCTGAACTGGTTCCCAGGGAATAAGCTGAACTACTTAACAGATCTTCTTTGTCTCTTAACTTACATGATGAAACTTCCAGTCAGTATTTGAGCAAAGTATGACAAGAGTCAAAATCTTCTTCTGACAAACATGTACTCTAAAATTCAAGAAATTTACACAGTAACGTAAATATCATTTAATGCTTGTTTCTTAAAAAAAGCAAAGGGAAAACAAAAAAGTAAATGTCTTCAAGCTGAAATAAATGCAACAGCAAGTTTATCTGACTGGACAGTCCCTTATAGACAATAATTTATTTTAGCAACATGACATCTAATATTGCTGCACTACATTTTTTAACGCATATGCATGTAAAGATCAGAACATCTCCTATTGTCTGATAACTCAGTGATCAATTAATCGGTTTGTGTTTAGCAAAATGGCTATTTCTCAGTGGGGACTAACCACGTCAGCTATGAACTTTAAAGTAAACCCAATTATTAGTTAACAGTAAAGAAACAATCTGTAAGGCATCTTAACGCAGATCTTCATTATAAACTGCTGAAGGGAAACGCACAAATAGAAAGATGGCAGCAGGGGAACTCTTCTTGCACAGAGAAGAAAAATATGCACAAACCTAGCTTTCCCTCCACCTTCACAGCAGTAACAGCATATTGAAGAGACAGACTTCAGATTTTTTTCTTCTCTCATCACTAAGAAGGATACCCTGCTGGGTGTAATCAAGATCCATAAACTCAGGGCTTCAGTCAGTGTGAACGCTGAGGTCCCAGGACTGTCAGACCTATACCCTTGGTATCCCACGCCAAGGCACTGCATGGCAGCCTGGGACATTGAGTCACATCTCTAGTTTCGTTTCTCGCTTCATTAACTTCCCACCAGTATAAAGTAGGGAAGCATTCAGGTAAATTTAAGCCACTTACATTACATTTCAGTAAATATGGAGCGGATGACTTAAAGCTGTAAGGCCAGGTGTTGCACAGAAAAGCACTCTCATACCTCACAGCTTTCATTTCTCTTTATCCTTGTGTCACAGGAACTGTCAGAAATCAAGCCTGTCTGATAGAATTCCCTAGCTTCTGTAAAAATTTTCTTTATTATAAGCAATCAAGCTGAAATTTTCATGTTATTTGACAATATTTTACCTGCATAGTTGCATCTCTGAGAATTCAAGTTCCCTTCTTTATTTGCCACATACACATCACTGTGATAATTCCTCTTCCATATATTGATGATTTTCTTTTACATATTTGTTGTTCATATGTTATGTATGTCAAAATGTCATTAAATGCCAGGGCAGGAGCAACAAGATAGCTATATGTACTTACTCTGTGTGATTAATACTGAATGTAATCTTGCTCATAATATACTTGTGTATAATTTTACCTGTAAGTTATTACAAATGGTCTGAATATTTTCACTTCAAAATACCCTGAAGAAGTCATAGTGTTTGCTTACTTCTAATATGTCTTTCTATCTGTCACCATTTGTCAGTGCTGCCTAGGCCATTAAACATCCATCCATCCATCCAAAAAGAATCCCCCTTAAAACAGTAAATGCTTTTAAAGTTGAAATGGTGGAGTCAGGATGCTAACCTGAAGACCTCTAAGTGTGGGACTCTCTGAAATCAACCCAGATTTCTTGGTGTAGAGGCATCAGCCATGACGATGGACCAAGAAGAATAATGCTTGTAGTGAGAGTGCCGTATGTGAGCAATTCCCAGTGTTGCCAATTGCACGTGCTTTCGTGACAAAGTGCCCACCACCCTTGGTGCAAGGAGCTCTGCAGCCTTTCCACCATGCTCTGACTGAGAGCGCTTTTCCAGGTGATTCGCCGGCTCGTCTCCAGCACATCTTCATACCAACTTAGTTGCTGTCTTGATTGTTCATTTTTAAGTGCACAGGCTAAGCTTGTTAAGGAAGGCGCCAGGCTTTCTTTGTTTATAGACAAAATTTAGCATAATTTGGCTTCTGAGGGAATTAAAAGAAATCAAAATTTGCCTGATTCAGTTTGCAAGTTATAGTGCTTTCCATAATACAATACTCTACAGCAGTGCTTTTTGGAAATACTCACAAGTTTTCATTTTTCCACTTTTGTATTTCTGGCTGTCTGCAGTTTGCAATGCATCCCCTCTTCAGATGTGTTAAGGCTAGTTAGTGACTTTTCCGGGCTTTGTGCGGAGTTATGTTTGAGTGCTCTGTGGTTTATTTGCTTGCTTGGAAAACACTGAACAACCAACAAAATTTAAGAATGCTTAAAAATAATAGAAATTTTAAATAGTGTACATTGTAGAAATTAATTCTGTCTTGCTATTTGGCTGCAAATGAAACCAAGAATTATAGTTATGACATGGGGTTTCCATGCCCACATAAGTCTTTCTCAATGTTCATATCATTTATGCAAATTTGTAGTTGTGAAGTTGTGCTTAAAACAAACAAAAAAACCCCCCCAACCAACCCCAAAACCCAGCAAATCCACCAGTGGGACCTCTAGCACAGTCCGATCCTTCTCCTGTTCTCTAAGATCATAACTCTTAGGCTTTTGATTCCCTTAGTCCTGAAACTATAAAAATCTTATTTCTATAAGCTCTTTTATTGTTACCCACATAGTCAATAGTGTCATTTTCATTCATCTCATTCTGTAGGGAAGTGAGAGGAAATGAACCAGACAGAACACGGCTATAAATAAGATTCAGCTCCTCTGTTCCAAGTGCAGATTCAACAGCATTCTTTTAAAACCACAAGAATACAGCTCGGGAATTATGGGAAGTTTTCCTCTTACTGGAGTTCTGAGATTAGCTTTCCTGCAGTGGCCACTCTTTATTATTGACTTATGTGAATAAAAGATGCATTTGCTTAAAACTAGCTCCATGAGTACTAACAACAGAGCAGGCTCACATTGCATGTACACATTGGCTCATGCCTATGAGAAAGAGAACTCAAGAATCACAGAATTCTTAAATACAAAGGATTCCACTTAGAATTACTTCTTAACATCAAGAGTCTTTAGGCTAAAGAGGAAAATCTCACAACAAATGGATTACCATTGGTTTCTTACAGGCTTGCTATGCAATACGATGGATTATTTGCTTTACAGCAAGATAATGATATATAACACTGGTTACCTTTTTGTGGGGGATTCTGAAAAAAAAAAAAACCAAACCAAACACCCCAATAACCCACACCAGAAACGCGCAAAGTCCACGGGCAGTTTTGCTGGGCTGACAAAACACTGCCCATGCAAGCTGTATGTAAATGCTTAGGAACAAAACAGGTCCACTGGTGCTCTGCCAGAGACACGCGGGCAGCAGCTTTTACCCTTCTCTCCAGCAGCCTGACACGAGGGAGCCGGTTTCACCCAAACTCGGCTGTCTGCGGCAGCAGAGACGAGGTGCTTATGCCCCAGCACGTCTAAGCCACTGGAGAAAACACAGCAGCAGCGGTTGTTGGGAGAAGGAGCGGGAGAACTGCTGGGGGAAATCACGGGGCATGCAAGGAAACGTTGCAAGAGCTGCACGTCCAAGGAGGGAGACAGGGAACAGCTTCAGCAGTTTCAAGACTCAACACATGTTCTTTGGGAAGACGCACAGATAAAAACTCACTTGACAAATGCCGGCAAGCTTGCTAAGTTGCCTATCACTACACAAGGGTATGCAATGCAGGTAGGTTTCCATGGGTTACTCCGAAACCTAGCAGCTAATGGTTATGGCTATCTCTTATATTCCCCTTGTTATATAAAGGAGCAGGATAGCAGTTAACACAAAACTACAGCTAAACATAACTAGAGAGGTGATACAGGCAAATGCTGGAAAGAACCAGTTGCAAATCTTCTCTGAAACAGAAAATTTGTCACAAAGAATCCTCTTGTTTCTGCCTACATACATACAGCTCCAGGATGAACAGAGGAAAGACTTAAGCATAAGAAACCAAGAATGGCAGTCTGGCATCAGGCTGCTGGGTCCTGCCTCGACAGCTGCTCCCTGCAGACAAGGCATTCGTGGCACGATCCGCCCCACGGCATCCTGCCTTAACTTTTGGCTATCCATATTTTAATGGACTTTCAGAGTCAGAGGTAGCATTATGGAACATGCCAACACCTACGGAAGGACCTGTATTTCATGAGTCTGTTTCAAACCCTTATTGATCCTATTCACACTTCTGCTATCTGTGATATCCAATTAATTCACAATTAATTAAAAAAACCCAACGCACCACTTATGGATGAAAAGGTAATCAGGTGCCTCCAGCTCTAATATCCCAAGAAACAGTGAGTCACATTTCACTAGTCACAACATCACGCGTGAGTTTTGAGAGTCTCTAGTATTGCCTCACCCCTCTTTTACAAGCAAATAATTCTTACTCTGTCCGTCACCACCCTGGACGAAGGCAGTCTCTATCTGATCATCCATGCCAGATCTCTCTATAGCTTTTCAGGTTTTCTTCATATTCTTTCTGAGACTAAATACGGCATTCATAACGGGGCCACCACATGTTGATTTTTCTAGTGTACGTGTAGTGCATCTGCATATATAACCTATAGCTACGGATCCTCCAGGGAATATATAGAGCTAAGCATTTTGCGTATCCACTGCACCAGCTGAGCGCACAACCATCGCCTTACGGGCAGCCAGGGCCACCAGAGGAAGCCGGGTAAGTTACGTGCATCGTTGTGCTGAACGTGAGCCAACGGGTTCCTGCCTTCTGAAAATCCGGTTGGAGAACTGTGCTCTTCAGAGCAGTACTGGACTTCTCGGCCACAAGCATGGACACTGTAGCTGAGAGGCTATTGAGACACAGATCATTCAGGTTCAGAACACTGATACGACAGGAAAGCCTTATAAAACAGACACGGGTTTCTTTCAGTGCCTTCTTCCTTGGGGATTGCAGTTGTGCCTTCAATCCTGCCTGACTCTTCCCCATAGAAAGTTTCCCACGCAGATATTTTGTCTTTGCAGAAGCTGTCAGTGCCAGTGAGCATCACCTGGGAGTGCCCCTTACCAAGCAAACCATTTTTAATACTGAGACAGGAAACCACTAACCAAATCCTCACTATGTACTTTTGTACGGAAGTCCTAAATGCAAAATTTTGTTAATTTTTGATGGAATGTTCATCTCCCTTCAATCTATTTCACAGTGACTAGATGATACTGAATGGAAAGCAGAGGCAACCACAGAAAATAAGAGCTTGTGCAAAAACACTATAAAAATGTTCGGAAAGCTGCACAGAAAAGTACATTTTGATTGCTGTGGGTCTCAAAGTTTTTAAGCGCATGGATGTCTGTGAATATTGCCTTAGAAATTTCTAAGTTTCATTGTATTTTCAGCAGTGTGGCTCATTTTTTTTTCTGTATCTGTATTGATATTTTCAGCTGATATGCCTGTAAAACAGAATTTATGAGGAGCCTGGCAAACAGCCTGTCCTGACAATCCTAGTCACATTTGTGAAGTGATGATGTTGGAGCCAAGCGCCATGAAGACTCTATGATTTGATAATTAATGCAACCCATGGGTTTGCTAAAGTATAACTGATGCTATATTTTACTAACCTGTCCTAGCCATTCATCCTTCGAATTAGGGTAACCAGATACATCTTTAAGTTATAAGGAGTAGGTTGTGCTTAAATAAAGCATTAATGAAAACGAGAATTTAACGATCTAGGGAGAAACCTGACAGTGCAGCGAAAACCACAGGGGAGCAACAATAGAAACCCTGAGTATCTCACCTGTAATTAAAGTGCTGATAAGCCCAGGTATCGCTGCTCATTAATATTCAACTGTAAAAAGAGATGACAAAGAGGCAACCGTGGAATAACGGTATTGGGTCTGTCCTCTCTCCATACGCACTGCTTCTCACTTCCCACGTGGGACAACAGCATCTCAGACCAAGGCCAAGCCAAGCACTACGCTGCAAACTGACACACCCGAGCCAAAGTGGCCATGCTTTGTGGAAGTCAAGGGAGGGGAATTTTCCTCTCTTCCTAATTTATTCTGTGCTAAGAAGTTGGTATATAAGGATGAGACTTTTGTCATATCATGCATCACTGATAGACACTCAAGAGATGAATGATATTAAAAAAACCCCAAGAACTGCTTGTTGCCCAAGGCGTGTGCTAGTTTGTTGCCAGTTTATGTTTCACGCATAATAGCTCTGTTAGCTCCAACAACCTAAACGTAAAGCAATGAAACACACTCCGCAAGATACCTTTGGGACCCTCATAACGCTCCAGGAATGGGAAACCTTTTCGAGACCCGTCACTGGCAATCCACTTTGACCCGTTAAGGCACACATTCCACCACTGCCACCAGTGGTGCTAAGCCTTGGGGATGGGGGGAGGGTTGTTCCTACAGTGTAAAGTTAGAGTATACTCGGTGTCTGAGACTGCAGTAATCTTTGTAAGAACAGTAAGCATCCAGGGGTCACACTTGTGTATCTGTCTAACTGTGGATGCAAAAGCCAAGCTTCCCACATCGGTCCCTCAGAGCAGCACTGTTGGCACTTTGTCCCAGCGTCACGGCACTGCCAGCCTGCTCTGGCTCTGCACCGAAAAGAGCTCCTAGCCCGTGCAGGCTTGGGCATATTTTCTTCACTGAATGAACCTCCTCCCCTCGCCTGACTGCGTGGCCCTGGTTAAAAGGAACAGATAGCATTGCTTGCCATGAAAGGGAAGTGTGGCAGGTCTTTTGATAAACAGAGGAGGAGACCTTGCAACCATTCACAAAGTGCGTAAGCCAACCGCATGGCTCATCACATCACGAAAGCTCAGACAAATGTTACATCCCTTTTCTGAAAAACTCGCGTAGTCTGGAAAGAGAAACACAACTTGACTCCAACTCAGACAGGCGAGCCAAGACTTACATCCTCCTTAGACGGCTGCCTCTATCCATGTCTTCAAACACAACCAGTCTTTTGGCATTTATAAATCCAGCTATCACCTGACCCTTCTCTTTACAACGTTGGTAGGGGAGATGATTAGTAAATGGTAGTGGTAGGTCCAACTATCTCAAAGAGATAATCATGCTGTTACTTGAATCCTAAGCCTATATACTTTTTCTAAGCAACAATCAAGTATTAATTCAAGAAACCAGCATGACTGGCTGCCTGGGGCAATGAGCAATGATGTTCCTATTATTATGTTTCATGCAAAAAAAGATTAGGAGAAAGGAATTTGAAAAATATGACTCTGCATATTCATCCATTTCTGACTGCTGAATGAATGCTTATCTAACTTCAAAACTTCTCCGATTCTGGCAAAACATACAAGCAGTATGCAAAATATTTGTGAAGGAGGAAGCCCAATCAGATTGAATAGACAGAGAGAACAAAAGGGGCAGAGCTAAGAGCCTTTCTCACACTTAGTACAATACACCTGGTAGCAGCCTACTCGGCAATGCCCCTCGCGTGCACACCCTCAGTGTGACGCAGAGCAGCACCAGAACCCCCTTTCCAGCAAGCAATGGAGAGCATCCTGCAGTGTGGACAGGGAGATGCCCGACACTGCTGCAAGCTCAGACCTGCATATGTTGCAGTTAATCCCACTGCTTCACACAAAATGCTGGCGAGCGCTCCACGGAGGAATGCTGGGGATATCTAGCAAAAACTTATCTGTTGTAGCACAGGACATCTGCATAGATTTGTTTCTTATTATCTTGAATGGTATTGGCAAATACAGAGTTAACACGTTTCTGCTAAATATATCTGCAGTTGTTGGAATATCAGCTTCTAAGAAAATTACAAGTTTAAGTTTTCAGTTAAACCAAAGTTACAATTTAATTAACATACCAGTAGAATATTCAAAGATGATGTCACCTCATCATTCGCTCTGCACTTGGAGGCATAAAGGAAGATCCTCTGACTTGACTCACAAGCAACCTAGAAATACCATGATTGCCATCTCTAACGTGCTGGAAAATGCTAACAAATGAAAGGCCAATCCGTGCTTTTAAGAGAGTTTTGTTTCTACTGGTTTTAAGCTCTATTTTCACTCCCTGAATGTGTAACTGATTGTGCATACATAGAAAACATAACTCAGCACTGATAAAAAAGGCTTAATTATTTAATATCAAAATTTTAACTGCCTATAGAGGAATAATGGAAAACAATGTCAAATATTCACTATCACCCTATTTCATTGGTGGTCTTTGTCAGGAGAGTTAAATGATATTTTTTCCCCTGTGATTTCTCTACACTGTCTCTCTGAATTGTCAAGTCAGTTTGTGTGGGCTGTGACCTCTTAGTTCTCTGCAGACCACAAGATCATGACCTTACGAAAACTGTTTCTCTTCTTTCTACCACTGTGAATCATATTCTTAGATTAGTGGAGAAGAAATTTTAAAGAGAGTTATCACCATTTTTGGAAAACCAATTCATTGATCAGATCAAAACAGAAAAGGCAGTTTGCCTATCATTAGCTTGGATCTATACATTGTAAAGATCTTTTTCTGCTCTAAATGGCAAACTGAAAAGAAAGGTTAAATGTTGGCTTGCCTTTACCAGACAGTTCTGTACATCATCTCACGTGGCAAGTGGCCATACAGTATTCCAGGTGCAGCCTGACAAGTGCTGAGTAGAGTGGGATGATCACGTCTCTATTTCTGCTCGTCATGTCCCTGAAGATGCAGCCCAGGATCTGATTTGCCTTCGTTGCTGCAGCGGCGCACTGCTGAATCACGTTCAGCTTGTCCACCCTGCCTGTCAGCAGACACCCAGGTCCCTTGCAGCACAGACCTTAGCCTGTACTGGGTGCTCTGGTTATTTCGTCCCAGGTGCAAGACTTCACACTTGTCTTTGTTAAACTTCAGCCTGTTCCTGCCAGCCTGTCCGGGTCCCTGTGTAAGATGGCTGGCCCTCCCTTCTGACATGTCTACCACCTCCCCACCCAGTTTAATATCATCTTTAGTTCAGTAAAATGAACAATCCAGAGCAAGAGTCCCATGGTGGTCTTATACTGCTGTCTCCACACAGAATGATGAATGAGTTCACGGCTTAGAGGAGAAGTTGACCTAAACATAACCACCACACCTGGAACCCAATCGCCCACACTACAGCATTCCCAGGACTTGCCACGGCCCTGGCAATTGTCCTGGCTGCCTGTCCCTCCCCACAGCCCAGCGGCATTCCAGACTCCTGCAATATAGCAGCTAATGAAAGGTCTACAAGCATGGCTTTGCTGTGGCATGAATCTCACCCGTCAGTGACATGATGCAGGTCCTCTTCTGTATAGATGTGTCACACGCTTCAATTTTCCTGCTGGCTTTGTTGTTAACAGACAATTTGGAAAATTATTGCTGGGGAACCATCTGCCATCTCCCACCATCACAGCTTTGAAGAGTACTACATCGCCTTTATCATGTGAGGCTTCATCAGATGATGTCCTAGCTGATGCCGGGAGAGCCTCATCTGCTTGTCTCAGCCCAATGAAGTTCCAAGGTAGGTTTTAAAGGTTACAAAAATCTAAGAAATGTAGGCAGATTCACAACCTCCATAAACAAAAGTTAGCTCATGTCCTCTGTTCCCTGTCCTATCACAGTACTGTCCTGGAAGGGTAACCAAAAGGTAAAAAACTGCAATTCAAAAAAACCCCATAGGCAACTGTGATGCCTCATGACTATGGAGAGATTAGGAGAAACATTTAGACCAAAGTTCTGCAATGACCAAAATCACTTCTCTTTGGATTCTAGTGTCTTTTCTCCCTCTTCTCTCTCTTCTTTCTAAATACTAGTGGCAATCTGAGAAAAACCCAAACCCAATCACAAAAGCTACTTATAATTTGTGCAGTTTTCAAGTTGTCTTGCATTTTAAGCAACAAAATACTGTTTTACATCCAACAACTCTCCAGCAAAAACCACCTAAGATTCTCCACTAATGTTAACACAGCTATATTTAGAGGATTCGCCCCAAAAGCTTTGACTATATTCTGAAGGGAAAACTGGTATTATCAAGCACTGTTTTTATCTTTATTAGCTTTTTCTTTACTAGATCTACCCTCTTTTTTTTTTTTTCAGCTCCACTTCAGTGACCATATATAATCACAGAAATTTATTTTACATTCAGCCTTTATATCGTTCCCGGGCCCCTTTGGGCTGCTTCTAGTACCTCCCTGCTCGCTGTTCCAGAATATATTATAAAAGCAATTTTGGCCAACTGCTCCCACAAGAGTGGGACCTTGTCAATGTATTGCATTGATCTAGCTGAATGAAGGAAGGGGAGTCTATTTGTGTTTCCCTCAAGCCTGATGCACAATGCCACCTCAAAGAAATTGCTTTCAAGTGCTTTATTTTGAATATGGTAACGCAACTTCTCTTTTCATTGTTGGTTTTTTTGTTTTGTTTTGTTTTGTTTGTTTGTTTTTTCCTTATAAAGCTGTAAAGATCTCCTTTGGAAGATTAAAAAACAAAGTCTGAAAGAATTAAATTGCTTAGAACTGGCTCTCAAATGATCTGGTAAGGGCTCTTTAACTCAAATTTTATTTGCTGTCGCATCATCAGTTAATATGCAGAGCAGAGTTTCGGCTCATCCTTTCGTACACACTACAACGTGCACACAGTTTGCACAGTTGCACCAGGAACAGAATGGATGCACCTACAAATAACACAATGCTTATGCAAAACTTCAAGTCAATTAGGCTCATCCATGATACTTAATGCATAAAGAAGATACCCACTGAATTTAGTGTGCTCTCTATGGTGCACAGATTAACGGGCTGGTGACCACTTCAGTACTAGTACAGCTACTTTGTAAATGCTTTAATACTGCAGCATCCCAGATTTAAGTGCACGTACTGTGATTCTGCAGTAGAAATCAAGAAATCAGCTTAAAATAACCATCTAGTATGACTGGAAAAAAGGCTGAAATACAGAAATGCACTGATGTCAAGTCAAGAGACTTAAGAACTGTGACACCAGTTAATTAAATGTTAAGTTCAGTGGTAGTAATTTGGGGTGGTTTTTTCCCTCTTTTTGTTTCACAGAGCATCATTATTCTATTGCAGAAATGGTTTCCTTTTAGCAACCACCCTTTTGTGCAGCAGGTTAGTCTCCACCTGGTTGATATTTCAGAATTTATAAAGGTTTTTTTGGTAGGTTTTTTTCCCACATGTTTATGGGGCTTTAATGCCACTACTTCCACCTGCAAGAAGCCAGGTTCCTCATATTTCTGAGAGTGCCTTTACCTTCCTCATATTTCTGAGAGTGCTGTAAAATCCAACTGTACAGAAAGGAGGCTTCTGTCGAAAGCTAGATTGTAAAATATAATGCAGACAGATTAGAAACATGCAGCTTGTGGTTATACCTGTAACAATAACTTACAACAGATATTGCAGAATACGCAGAAATCAATGATAATAATTGATTATCCTTATATGGGACATTATGTTACATGGATCTTTCTTTGTCCCCCAAACTATCTTGAGCTATAAAATACATTTAATAAGAAACATGGGATGTAGGATTAGAGTGTATTACAACATATTGATCGGATGTAGAATCCTCACGGTTTTATTTCTCATTTTCATTCTTAATTATTTTGTGTTTGTTTTCATTCTGGCTTTACTTTCTCCATTCCTGCATGCCAGCTGATGACAAATCTCACCATTTCTGGGCCAAACGGATAACCCGGCTGCACAGGAGTCATGAGAGTATTTTCAAATGCATACTGTGCTGTCATACCTCCACGCTGTCTCATACCTGTAACAGCAGAGGCGAGCTTGCAGCACAGAACACAGTGAGAACGCTGCCTCTGGCACATTCAACAGGAGTTGGTAATGTCAAGGAAAGATTACCGTAGCAGGACAGGCAAGCTCTCTTCTCCAATATTACAAATAAATGGTAAAACTGCATTATGAGTTTTGCATTACTTTTACAAAACTGTCTTTGAGAGGACCACTGAAATGGAGAAGTGCTATTGTCAAGGTTTTACACAGGCGGTTCTGAATCGCAAGGGGATTATGGTTTGGTTAACACACAAAAGAAGTCAACAGGGATTTCCTACTAGCAAGGAACAGAACTGCAGTATTCAGGATGCTCTGCTCGTACTTCAAACATTGTCTCAGACTTCCCGTGTGCTTTCGTTTCCCCTCCTTTGGCATTTGGAAGCAAGAGAGAAGAAAGGCTAGCAAGTTGGTCTTCAGATGCCAGCAAAAGAATTCTGGGGCAGAGACATAAATACTTGTTCTGGGACAACTCCTCAGAGCTCCATGTTTCTTTCAGTAACAACAAGGGAATTTTTTCTTATTGATTGCTTTTTGCAATCGAGCTTACCAAATAGAATCTCCCTCAAATGATTCTTCCAACTAATCTGATAGAAAACTAACCTTATTATATTTATTGACAGAACATTGAAATAAATATTATAGGTCTACAGGGAATGTTTCAGTTCATTGATTTTTATTTTTTTTTAAGGAAATAACAAACACCCCGTATTCCCCTTGGCATATTATGCCAGGAATAATCTGAAAAAATGCTTACGTCGTTCAGAATGCATCTAAAAAAAAACTTCTGCCAGTCCCCAAAGAGCAGGCACCCTTTTCAATAAATCTAATCTTGAGCAAACAAGCAATTTGCAATTTTGTTTGCAGAATTCTCCTTCTGTGCTTGTTCAGGAAATTAAAAGAAACCCGTCCATGCTTTTATCTGCAGGAGTGAGAAGATGTGAAGTTTGGGGGAATGTAATTTGTTTGTTAGGGAATGGGTAGGGCTTAGAATCAGCTATTGGTAGTTGAATAGATTTCACTGAGTCTTTCAGTCTCCTTCACTACTTGCTCCTAGTAGACTGCTTTTTCCAAGGCTAGTAGTCAAAACACTAGCCCAGCCAGCATCCTTATTGCTCCTAACTGTGCTCTGGAACCATACAGCAGGATCATTCATTTGGCAGAGAGTGGGATGAGCGATAGATAAACTAAGAGAGTTTTGGGGCCGAGGAGGGTACAATGGAAAAGTTCTGAGGGTCCTTGCATGCAGGGGAAGAAACTATTCAAAAAATTAAGCATAGGTCTGAAGAAAAATGCATGAAGCTGGGCAGAATTTTCCTCGATTTTGCTAAATTTGGTACTTGGTGTGAAAAAACTTTTCACAAATAAGGCAACACTCAGATGCTTAAATGAGATTTTCTCTCTTCAACAGCATGAATTCAAGAGCCACCACACACAAAGAGCCAAATTGCCTCTTTTGTAAGATTCACGGGCAACACACCAGTATTCAGTCAAACAACCTCCTAGGGCAGGTTCTCTGACTTCCTAAAGACAGTAATTTGAAATAATATGAGATGATAAATGCAAATGTATTACAGTGCAATGCCACAAAGCTCCCCAAAACACTGTCACTTTCATTATCCGAACTGCCTGACGTTACCTATTTCACTATGAGGACCTAAAAAGACACTAATTTTTTTAGAGGTTTTAAAACCTAAACCTAGACCTCGGAACAGAAACAAACAGAAAAACCCCAACCCAAACAACCAAAGGACACTACAGCTCAAGTCTATACCACATGTGAAAGCACACTGCAGAAATGCTACAAACTGCATCTCTATTTTATTTACCTTGAGGGTCCCTCACCGAGTCAAAAGCATTGCTAAAATTGTGTGGAAGCTTTCTATGATTAGAAGACCAATGCCTCGTTTGACCAGAGATAGAATATGATTATACTCCTCCCACAGGACCAAGCATGAACCTCATCTGTATATGGCTTCTAGCTAGAGAGCATTGCTACTGAAAGTAACTTATTCCTTGCCAGGGGTTATATCCAGCGTCTTTTCTGTGGACATTATGTACAGAGACTTTGTAGGCTACTGAAAAAAGAGACATGTGAAGCCTTCTGGATAGTATCTGTTCATGAAGAACTACAGGATTCTTTTCAGCTCTGTTCACTGTTAGAGCTTGGCTTACTTATTGAGCACACAGACTCAGAATTCTTGCCATTACAAATTGTTTTGTACAAGTTTTGCAGCAACAATGGTTTCTTCCCAGCATACTGTGTTTTGCCTAACCTTGGAGAGTATTTATGAATTCACACTATGACTGTGTTCTATGTAGATTAAGCCACTGCTTTTGATACAATTTTTCCTACTGTCATTGTACAACCATTCAAAAGAATAGACACTTATTAAGAAAGGAAAACAAAAAGTATCTCCTATTGGCAAAGCTGGTTGTCATTTGGTGTTCACGGTTCCTGGTTACCCGCTCACTGTCCCTCACTGGAGATGCATATGGTTTTCCCAAATATTGGTGAAGGCTATTTTAATGGTCCCAGTGAAAATGTTTTGGAAACAAACATGAGCATAGATTCTTTCTGCTCAGTATGTGTGTACACACACATGGACAGAGGAACGCCCTTTATTTCTCCAACATTTCCATTTAAGACAGCACAGTTGGTTTGCACTATGTTATTTGTACTTCAGAATGTGGAGGGTTAGTATAGGAAGAAATTGAGGACTGTTTCTAAAACCCTTTTCTGATCCGTAAGTAAAGGATCACAGTCCTTCTCATGAGCAGTATTCAAACTTGCTTCATCAAAACTTTTGAACATATATTGACTATCAGTGCATAACAGTATAAAGTACCCTTTGTAAAACCTGAAATCCTCCAGGATCTCTGCATGACCTTTTAACATCAATATTTACTCGGAAATATAGAATAGAATAGTCCCAGTTGGAAAGGACCTACAATGATCATCTAGTCCAGCTGTAAGCTGGTCTGATAAGAAAATTAAAGTGGTACAATCGACATAGACTTTGGGCCTTGCACACTGCCACCTCGTGGTAAGTCAGACCCACCTTCCAGAACTACATGAGCCCCAAACACTAAACATCCTCGTAAAACTTGAATATGAAAAGGCAACAATATTTTCTGGCATCACCTCCTAGAAACATCAATGAGCCAAAATAAGCACGTAAGTTATACAAATCCTAGTGTTGCTCCCTACTTTAAAGGATCTGCTCTTGTTGTTGCATCATGTAGTGGCTGCCTCAAAAGACCAACACAAATTTGAGGCTTCTCCATACACAGGCAGCATCTGTTCCACCGAGGGTCTATAAACTCCTACAGCACCATTCATGACAGAGTCACTAAGAGGGCTGTATACTGAAAGGTAGATCATCATTTAAAAAGCCATTTTAGATAAAGCTAAATTGAAGAAAGGCAGTCAAATGAGTTTTCCAAACTCCCAGATGGGTAGAAATGGAAATAGGAACCACTGGAGCTGACTGTGGTACCATTTACACTAGATAAACCTGCATTAACTACAGTGAATTTGAAATCTTCACACTGGAATAAGGACAAGATCCTTGCCTGTAAGGAAAAAAAGAGCAGGAATACCTTTAGGAAATTGAAAGCCAAGCACTGCTACATCCCCCTGCACATGTTGAAGTCCTCCCGAGGTAGCGCTGACACCCTTTGGCTTGCTGGCATGGCTCATCGGTAAAAGCACTGTCACTACAGCGAAGGGTTGCGTTAGTCTGGTGGCTAAGCCGTTCTCCTGCACTGCAGCAGCAGCTTTGGAGGAATTCTGTGCAGAGATGCAGTATAGTGGCATCTTAAGCATCTATGTTGCCTCTGTAAATTGGAGACAGAGGAAATAAGCACGTTTTACCCGCACAATGCTGTACTTTGTACCATACCGAGTCAGATAAATCAGGATGTGGATTTCACTTGCTTAGCTCCTCAGACCACGCTCCACACCACCTTACCACATGTATTGATTAATGCAGTCCTTTTGTACATATGTAAATAACAGATGTTGATGATGACATCATAGTGGTATCTTGGAGAGGAGCTCTTAAAATCTGTGAAAATAGGAAATACAGAGACTAAAACTAATGAAGTAGACTGGAGAACTGTTCAAAAGGGGTCTGTCCTAACACCAGTGCCAGTAGGTATAACAGCAAAATCAGGAAATATGTAAGAATGGATATACCAAGCCAAACTACAGCTGCATACCTCTCATGATTACGTGTCTAACAGATACTAACAGACACGTACAATAAAGACCACAATAACCACAGAAACATTGCTTTCCCTAAACACTTCCTGATCTCCATCACCCTGGTGCAACTTCTATCCTTCAGGAACTGGTCCATTCATTTTTGAAAACACGTGGACTTTGAATTGGGGTAAAAGAGAACAGTGGGCTAGGTCGCCATTTGGTGTGAATTGGCATTAATTCCCCAAACTCCACTGGAGATACACAGGTCAGCAGCAGGTAGCGAACTGGATCAGTGTGTTCAACAAAGAGAATTTGCACTTTGTGTGTTTAAGACAGAGCAACATCTGGGCAACAACATCAATTCATGTATGTATTTACCCAAGTTTTTCCATAGTGTCTTGCTCCTCTACATCTCAAAGGTAATTCACAAGAATTGTTCAAATGAGAAAAAAGACAGCCATTGCCACTTATTTATATTTTGAAAATGTAGCATTGAGGACAGCCAAATATTTTTTGCAATACTTTGTCTAATAGTAGTTTTGGAGTGATGTGAATTTCTACTTGCACATGGACTTAATCACACTGCTGCACATTTTGCTTTCTAGAACCTTGGATAATTGGCAGCACAAGGCAACCCTTTACAATGCAATACGTTATGCAGGGCCACCATACTGTGAGACCACAGAGTTGATAACTCACCTACCAGGAGTTGACAGACTACACTGAAAATTGGAGGTGGGGAGGGGAGGGGGAGAAAGAAAGAAAGAGGGGGAGGGAGACAGAGAAATACATTTTTAAAGATAACCTGGAGGCAAATATAATATTTATACTTATTTATCCTCACAGCACAATCATAAGCCCCAAAACATGTCTAATGAGGTGGAATTGCAAAATGGCCATGAGTCCTACTTACTTGGCTTCTCAGTGGTCTCTTAGCAGTCACATGGATCTGTATTTTTCAACTATGTGACTGCTGCAGGCAAAACTCCTACAAGTAAGAGTGAGAGTCACAGCAAGTCCTTAACTCCCAGTGGTATTCATCCACAAAAATGCCAACCTAGGAAAAATAAGAAGACAGACAAAAAAAGTTGCAGGGGCAATTAAGCACTGCAGACAACTGTACTTAAAGCTCGGTTCACATTTGCAGGGCATCCTCTGCTCAGGTGAACTTTCATTCACAGCTTTCGTCAACTCTTTGAACGGCCTCAACTCTTCAAGCCTTCAGAAAGAATCAGAAATATGAAAGAAATCAAAACACGCCAGAGAGTTCTTCAGTGTCATCACAGAGGAACAAGCCCCAGCCTGGCCAATGTCGTGTCTTCCACCTGTCATTTTGCAGATTCCAGCTTTATTTCAAGCCCTTTTAGAAAGGATTTGATACTTCATAAAAACTCTAGATTTTTCTACTGATGTAATCTAATTTGTACATTAAACCAGCTGCTGAATTAGAATTGTTAGAGGTGACCAGGTTAACCACCATGGTTTGCAAAAGATGGTCTGAGATTCCTAATGTGCCGAAAACATTTCCTTTTGCCTGAATGTACTGATTCTTCTGTTCTCTCTTAACTGTCCCTTTCTTAGATGTCAGATTTGCAGCACTTTAGAAGCTAAAAAAACCTTTCCACCAAAAAAAGTATGAAGCTACCTATCAGGCATTTTTGGCATTACAGAAGTATGAGGGTCCGAGCTGAGCCAGCTAAACACCACTTACTTACTTGGACCCCAAAATATTTTGCTGTGGTTCTGAGAAGCTGTGGCCTCCAGCGAGAGCAGAGAAAACTGCAGTTGCTTCAGAGCATTTGGAGATGACAAATGTGTCCAACTACCTCACCACAGGCACTGGAATTGGCGAAGTTTGGCTCAAAGATCAATCCTGTAGATTAAATTAGTCCCGTAGTGATGACTTCTTCCCTCTCCAAACATCTAAGAAATTCTAAAAATTCTCACCTATTTTTAATGAGTTTTCAGACATGTTTTAGCTTGGCACTTCAGATACCCCACGCACAGGTACCACCCAGCTGATCAGGTGATGGGTACATATGTGTATTACCAAAACAAACTTCCGAAGGAGGAAGCAGAGTCAGAAAAAAGGGCCAGCAACTTTCAGGATACCGTAATACGGCCATAGTAATACATCACCTGTAGTCCCCAGAAAACACACTGTGCAAGCTGAGAAGCATAAGGGAAAAATTTAAACCCACAGCTAGAGAAGTTACCGACACTTTTAGCTGAGTATCTTCAGAAGTGAGTGTCAAGTCCGATGCTGCCAGGACATCTCAGAAGTCCCACGAGGCGACAGTTCTGACAAACCATCAGAGCCACGAACCCCCCAGTTCCAGCGGCAGTACCACAGGTGCTCAGCACCAGCGCACGCAAAGGTAGCGCTTCTCTGTCTCTGCACCAAGGGGTTTATGTGACTTGTTTTCCTCACAGCATTGCAATCTTTGTTGCAGGTTCAGATATATAAAAAAATAGAAACTGATACCTACTCAAGGCTGTAGAAGACAGCGTGGAGCTACTTTTTTAAACTATTTTGTGAATGACTCATTCACATTTACTTGGAATAGACAGCCTGAGATGACAGAAATAGAACCCCAAGAGGTATCATGCCACAATGCTTTGCACTGAAAAGATGCATTCTAATCTCCATTCATACTTGGTGGCACAATTAGATTTTGTAATCAGTAAGTTTAATATCTTTTAAACTGTCTCTGACATTGCAGATTTCTCTCTGTAGTTTCCCATGCAATTTATCAGCCTTTTCGAAAAGACAGTAAGAATAAACTTTATCTTTTCCCTTTGGAAAGCAACGAAAATGTTCTCCTCCTCTTTGAGCATTATTGTTTAGGTATTTATGTAATTAAGCAATAAAGACAAGAGAGAACTTTGATTACTCTGATACAGAGGTGATTTGGTGTTGGCTTGAATTCCTGTGAGGTACAAGATGACCTGCTGTGTAATATAACAGTCTGAAACTGGGTGCTGTTTTACACTAATTAAAGAAATACTTAACTGTTTCATGGGATGTGACAAATCAGCCTTTTACATTTATTTGTGATCTCCTGTAGCAAAACAGAGTACTGTAAGTCTGGATCCAATAATTTAGCTTAATCTGCTTGATTCACTCACTGTGTCTTTCACTTCTAAGACATAATTTCAAATCTAGCCCAGACCAAGATGACAGAAAATCTTTGTGATCTGAGTCACAGGAAAGGTCACAGTTAAAGAATTTCCTAAGCTTTAGTCTGATTTTAACCACGGCAGCCCGTAACGTGGAATAAGTAACAGTCACGGTACCTACAGCCATGAAATCTCCTCGTACCCTTAATCTTCCTACGCAACACAACATTACTGACTGGGATCCTAAAGATCTTCTAATGAACAAAAAAACGCGCAGCTCCACTACAGACACAAGCCTGCTTGTTCTCAGACGCCTTTTCCGCTGGCCCCACGACAACTGGATGGGTCGGTGGGGTTAGATGTTGCTCGTCCGCTGTTTCCGATGCACTCTGGAGGCCCTCGTGTACTTAACTGGTGACATTCCCACCTGCGTCTGGGGAGCTGACCTTTTCAAGCCGGAATGGCTGGCAGCTGTGACACAGGTTACATCTCTTCAGTGCAAAGACTGTGACAGTCACTTGACCCTCCTTAGCAGCGAGCGAACGCATTGTCTGCGGACAGAAAGGGGAAAATGAAGCCTCTCTGCTTTATGGATTCCTCACCCTGTATACACTGAGCCATTTATCTTCGCCTCTGTGCCCCATGTACAGTCATATTTATGTACCTGTGGGGGCTGTAAGGAGCTTATTTATTATTTGTTTTCATTTAATGATCTCTGTCATTCTCCCCTAGGAATACCCGTACGCGCTATGCAAATCATATTAAGCCCCTGGCAATAGTGAAAATGCCTTCAGCAGTAATATCTGGTACATTAGCTCTTTGAATGTAGGCAACGTGGTTACTGAACTACGTCCTCCCCTGCACTCCCCCCCCAGCCACCTTCCTTTGCTGACAGTGTCACTCCTCTCCCTGACTTACAGTCTTTTCCAGGAATTAGTCAGGGCTTTCTCCAGGCTCCCTTTCCCCCTAACTGTAGCACTGAGGCCAGCGGTTTCCAAAGGGTGGTCTGTGAACCCCGCACCTCTACAGAACGCAGGCTGTTTGGCACGCTCAGAGCTCACAACGCTCAGGAGAAAAGCAAATCACTTTTCTAGCAACTCTCTCTAATTTAGGCAATGACTTTGACTGGATGATATGGGCATTGGATGATCAAATATCTGAGGCAAGATGGTGAAAGAAGAGGCCAACAAGTCGTGTTTAATCCCTACGATGAAAGAGCATCCATGATATGGAGAGAAGGTGTGAGAATTGACAAGAATCCCTTCTCTCTACCCACAGCATTGCAGAAACTTAGGGACAGTGGATTGACCCTGAGACCTAGAAAAGTGTGTTTCTTCGCAACGACTTCCTCTATAACATTGGCCAGTTCACTTACCCTTTCTAAATCACATTTTCATATCTGTAATACAGGGATAAAAATCATGAGTCACCACTGTAAAAATCAAGGAGGTCAGAATTGCAAACAAAAATATGATCATAGTAAGAATCACTGCTTTTGCTGAGGGAAAAATTTGATGTTTCTCATAACCTCTTGTCACAAGCTCTACAGTGCCCACAGTGTGACTGCCTTGCTAAAAGTCAGGTCTAATAAGTCAAACAGCACTTTCAAATGCATTATTTTGAAAATATATACTACATTTCAACTTATCCTTCATTATCCTTATCCCCGTCTCCTTTTAGCTCTCTGCATTGCTGCTTTGCTATTCTAGTCCACATGATCTGCACTTTGATTAATTAATTTATTCTGATTATTTAACTCCTTTTTCATTTTTCCATATTATTCTTCCTTGATTTTTCTTCCCTTATCTCCCTGTCAGTCTTCTCTTTGTATCTCTTTCTATTTCTGCTCTCAAGTAATTGTTTTTCTTTTCATCTCTGCTTCTTCCATTTATTATCTTCATATATGGAAAAATATACACTAATACCTCCAGGGAAAATAATCCACAATGCAGACACTCACTGAGAGAGAGAGAGGAGATCCAAAGAAGCTGCAGTGCTGAAAGAGATCTAGCAGAGACAGCAAACTGAAGATTAGATATGGTTTTGCAAGAAGATATGGCTACAGAAAAGGCTAATGAAATCTTGTCAACATATGCAGACACATCACCTTGTCTTAAAGACCAGAGAGATTTAAATCGGGCCTTACAGGGATTTGTAGTTAGCTCATATGGAATATTGCATTAGGTTGCATGTAATTTGTTGCCTTAGCAATACACCCGTCTATCCAGGTATTTATATAGACTGTTTCACCAATATTCGCTACAGAATGGACAACAACTTAAAGGGAATTCCAAGAGGATCAACAGAAAAACCACAAGGAGCTGAGAGGACAACTGCAAAACATGATGGAAAATGCTGAATAGTACTCCTAGCTTGGTCAGGAAGGCGTTAAAGAGCTTGCAAAAAAACTGGCAAATACAGAACATATCTGATTATCGAGGAGGGAGAAATGCATTTTCACACCATGCGCAAAGAGATAAAATGAAAACAGTATAAAATAGGTTAAATTTAATGAAAAACTTGAGGCTGTGGAAGAGTCTCTCAGGTGAGAGGCCTATAAGAGCCATCACTTGGGACTTTAATGGCAAGGTACAGATTTTATTTTTTAATTGTTCCAAACTGTGTGCCGAGATGCCACACTTCAAGAAATGTCTCTGTTAGTAACTTAGTTTAACTCACATCCATATATTAGAATCTCTCTCTAAAATATTTAAGTCACCAAGTGCCTCATTTCAGTGACCTTCTTCCAGGTTCACTGTCACAGAAATCAACACCGGATGAAACCAGGGAAGTTATCTTCCATTCAGCAGTAGTAATGTTGTTCGAGAGGTATGTTCAACCTTGGAGCATAATGAGCTTTATCTGCTGCTTGACCATGCTGTAAGTCAGTGTTAATAAAAATATACTATAAATAATTAACGGTAATTTAAATATTCATATGTTGTTGGGGGCAAGGCCTTTTATCAGACAGTTGAAGATATATAAGTGAACCATGATAGATTTCACCAACGTTAACTTCATCCTAAAAATGCTACCCTAGTGCATAGAGTAATAAGATAGCAGAATGGCCATCAGACACTTTCCTAATATATAACTACAATATTCTTATTTGATAAACTACAGTTTCAGAAATGGTTGATTCATACGAGCAAGCTTTAAAAAATATTGGAAGCATTCATTTCATTTGACTAATGCTCATATTATGCCTCTGTTTCCTTTTTTATAGATAGATATACATATATATATATATATAAAGCATTGGGTTTTTATCCAGGAAAGGGATTTTTCTTCGGCAGCATTGGAAATGTCAGCTCAAATTGTCACTTGAAGGTAGAATTGCTCCTGAGCCAAATGATCCTGTATATAACTGCAAACGTCCCCCTCAGGTGACTTTAGGAGCTATGGTTTCCTTTCCTGTAAGTGTTCGGATACGTAGCTTTGCCTCTGGAGCTGAACAGAAAGCCAGTACTGAGTGTAGGCTCTCCTACCCATATGCACATGTAACTTGATATTAACATGATCCATATCCACACAGTGATAAAACTAAATAAAAAAGTCTTAGTCTAAATAGAGAAGTAATGCTGGAAAAAGCTCTACGAGTGTCCCTCTGCATGTAGTCTTACTAAGAGACTCCTCTCCCCGGGTGAGTATGCTATGCTGACAATGAATTGGATTCAGTGGTGCTATTAACCCCCTACTATGAAAATGCAATATGAAAACATTCCTAAGTGCTTTGAAAAAAACAGAATGAGCTCGTAATTTGTTTTAAAAAATCTGAAATACAGAAAGCAAAATTTTATAAATGTGAAAAGTCAATGTTCCAACAGCATTGTTAGTTCATTCGCATTTCTCATCTGTAATATTGACTACTCAAGCTTTTCTCGTTAAATGAATGGTCTGCTGCCTTTCAGTTCATGCTAAATTTATTTACTACAGCATATAAGACAGACTTAGTAGTTTAAGACAGGAGGCATGGTTAGCTGGGCCACCCTGTGATACCATTGAATACTTGGCTTTTGAAAAAAAAACAACAAACGTATAAACAGAAAACCAAACTCAGTTACTGAAAGAAATCATGTACTGAAAAAAATAATTTCGTCATAATACAGTTGCAGAGGTTGAGCAGTTATAAGTGCAATCAGGTTTCTAACAAGAAAATTGATCACAAAGGCCATCTCTATTGATTTGGCATGAGTGGTCCAGCAGAGTTCAGCATCACTGCTCCAGCCCTTGGCATCTGATGGCCGGGTATTCATGTCCTGGTCCTGCACATGAGGACTTAGGGGCAAATGAAAAAGTCTGCAGTTCTCACTTCATTTCAGGAGGGACTTTACTTACCTCTTTAAAGTGCATCCTATTTGCTTTAATAAGAAGTTAAATACCTGCTTGCTGTTAATGCAGGTATGGCTGCCCAGCGTCCAAGAAGAGGTAAAATGTGACTTGACATAGTTTATCTGTTTGACATTTTCAAAACAAAGGACCTCTGCTAAGCTTTTCAAAACAGCTCATATCAGGAAGCTTTGGGTGCACTCCTCTTTCACATTGTTTTCCACGGTAAGACCCCAAGTGCTATGACCTTCTGCACAGAACACAAAGCTTTGTTCTTGCAGTTCAACTGCAAGGGTGCAACACTGACAAACAGCATTCAAAGCATCCTTCAGTAATTGGGTTTTTCCCCCATTATCCCGTGAGTAAACCAATAGAAGAGCTCATACAGAGCATGCAGAAGGAAAAGCTCACTGTAGAACAGCTGTCTCCACTCATGTGTACCTGGGTTCATCCCGACAATTTGGCACCACTGTGTGCAAACACTGACTACGGACATCAGCTGCTCTTCAGGAATGGAGACAAATCTTTTCTCCCTTTCATTCTTGTTCATACATTTCCATCGATATTATTTGTTCTAAATTAATCCACAGCTAAGCAACAACTTAACAAAGGAACAACACACCAAACAGCAGATCTTACACTTACTTCCTAATCTGTATTCTGTTTCCCATTGTGTGTAACAAGTGGGTATGCATTCCCTATTTGGAGTGGATGATTAGTCTATGGTTTGCACAAAAGAAAAAGAGATAGCAAATCCAGATTTAATTGCTGAGTTTGCTACACTAGTGGGCAAAATACTGTCCCAAACAGCCCACCCATATAACATGAACAGTAATTCAACTGACAAAGTTGAATTTGTAAGGTGTTTTGAGATCCTGGAATGACCAACACTAGGGGGAAAAAAAAGAAGTATATTACTGCACAGTGAAAAATCACAGCCATATAAATACAGGAATGTCATTTTTGTATTTAAAAAAAAAAAAGCAAGAAAGGAGGATTATGTTACTTCTCTTGAATGGTTACAAGATATTTGTCACCAGAGCTTATGCTGGAAGGTCACATCTATCCCCTGAGAGGTTGCCTTTCCCTGAACTAGTTTTTAAAAAGTAGGTGGGTTCAAGAATCACTTTTTAAAATCAAGTAAGGAGTATTTCCAAGTTCATCTCCTGAACCCATGACACACCCTTTAAGTCACCTTCCTGGTATTCAAAACCTCTGCTAAGTCTGCCCTGTTGTAATTACCGGGCAGCCACTGCCTCAGGATAAATCTAATAGACTTTTTGGCACTGTCAGATTAAAACTTACCTATCAACTCACTGCAGTGCTTTAGCTCTCCCTAAATCTGTACTTGGGAGAGAATTTATGACCAGGAATTGCATTTTGCAAAATGATTAAAGTTACCAAACATCCATAAAAAGTTGCAGTTGTAGATACCATTTTTTTGAAAGTCTGCTTAATTTATGAGAGGTGGAAGGTTTATTGTCATTTAGAGTCCACAGTGATGCAGCAATTTAGCATTTTGCTGAAGCTGTACACAGCTGCTGTCTCATTTACGATTTTTACATGTTTTTCAATTGCCATGTTTGTAACTGGGGGCGTCTGCATACTGGGAAGGGGGGAAGGGGAAACAGACTCTGCTTATTGTTCCCTACCCCACTGCTAAAATGTGAAGCAGGTCGTGTTCCTTCTAACAAGATTGTGGACTATCAGGGAGCTTCAGCACTTACTCTTCAGCACTTATTCTAAAGACAGAGCGTTGCTCTCTCCTCTCCAAAAGCCCCCTCCCTCCCCAAGTTCTGCAGTACAATAAAATTAAACACAGATTTAAACACCTCTGCTGCCAGTCTGGCACTGGAGATCCTACACGCTGCAAGGACAATGAACTGCCACCTTCACTCAGATGGGAAGTGTTTTAGTCGGCCCAATCCCAGCAACGGGACACTCTGGCAGACACAAGCCAGTGACCCGCACATCGGGAAAGTAGGGTCCTTTAGCCTTGCAGGAGGCTCCTAACAGAAGCCATCCTCTAATTCTGCCCTGCAATGGTGTTCTTACCTGCATTACAGGCACCAAAGACCGTTTCCATCATCAGCTTACGGTCAATTGCCCATCATTACGAAGTAACACATGAAGTGCGTCTTTGGATTAAATCCATGTTAAATCCACATTGTGATTTCAGGTTCTCTGTGCAGGGAGAACTGCAAGGTTCTTAAAAGGACAACCACTATCTCTTTAAGAGCTACAGTATAGCATCAGAAGCCTTATGCAACTCAAATTACGTTTCTTTCAGTCATCCTGACAATCTTCCTCATGGCTTAGGACTTCTTCCCCTTGGACCGCTTCCTGTTTTCTTCACTAACTTCTCAGTCCACTTCCACCCAGGTTTGTACACTTTGAAGCCTGTCAGATGGAAGCACTCCATCAGGCTTATCACAGGATCAGAGAATGGGTGAGGTTGGAAGGGACCTCTGGAGGTCATCTGGTCCAACGTCCTTGCTCTAGCAGGGTCACCTAGAGCCAGTTGCCCAAGACCATGTCCAGACGGCTTTTGAGCATCCCCAAGAATGGAGACTGCACGACCTCCCTGGGCACTCTGTGCCAGTGCTCGGTCACGCTCACAGTAAAAAGGTGCTTCCTTGTGTTCAGATGGAGCCTCTTGTGCTTCAGTTCATGCCCACTGCCTCTGGTCCTGTCAATGGGCATCACTGAAAAGAGTCTCAGCCTGTCTTCACATCCTCCCTTCGGATATTTACACATTGATAAGATGCCCCCCAGCATCTGCAGCTTAACAAAGACTCTGCAATGTCGTCAGGTAAAAAGTGATACTTGTCCTGTTCATTTGCACCTACTGCTTGGTGTGAATAGCTAATCCAGTACAGCATCAGGTAACGGAGTGGCACCTTTCTGTGTTTAGAGATGTGTGTATCAAAAGCAAAGAAGCTCTTAGTATTGCTTCCAGTTCAAGCGTTTGATTCTGCATGCAGGTCAGTTCCTTCCCCACTGTGAGGCAAATTCACCCTGACCCTTCAATAAACTTTGAGAGAGACCTGGAGAGTTTTGATTGAACAGCAATTAAAGCTACCAACACTATGTTAAAGACAGACAACGACAATTGAAATTGAGTCAGTGTAAATGCTGGACATGGAAAATGTGCAAATGCCCATTTGGAAAATGTTTATTTATTATCTATTGCTTTAGAAGATTTACTCTCATTTGCAAATTGAGCCAGTTGTAGACATGAGACTGGTCATAAGACGTCTTGATCACCATCCATGTCCTTCCAGCTGCTCTCCATACAGTTTGCAGGTTCTGACAAGCACCAGCACTGCCATGTGCTGATCAAAACCGAATCCCTGAGATTTCCAAGGTCAAACTAGTGCAACGCACAGATCTCCAAGCTGGGAGGTGCAGCGGAGTATAGGGTTGCCTCACCTGTCTGCTTATCCTACTATTATCAATAATTCCATTATCTTATTTTTTGTTAGTTCATTTTTTAGGTTTTCATTTTACCAAGCTAGACTTGTGTTTGTAACTGAAAACTAATTAAAGACATTTTGATTTATCTCTGTAAGAAATTCAGTCTCTCCCCCTTGAGCACTGTAATTTTCCAGCTTAATTGAATCCTACATTGTGTTTATGATGTGATTTTAAGAATCCCTAAAAACAAACTGGAAAGGCTCTTTTCATTAGTTCTGAATTTCTTTTGCAACAGGCAGTGTTTTATCCATGGAGAAAGCTGGAGTTCCTGTCAATTGTAATAAAATCCAAATGCTTCTTAATAACTGGAGCGAAGTCAAAAGGAGCCACAACAATGAGGAATTAGAGATTAGCAGCAGTAATCATGGACTAATTGAAACAATAACCTATTAACTGGTGTCTTGGCGGTCCCTGCAGAAACAGGAAGCTGTATGTAACTGAAGCTGGCATTGCTAAGCATATAGACTTGTTCTTCTCAATGAAATCCTTGTATTGCCAGGAAGAGACCTCACACTTTCCCTCTCTGTGAGAACAGAAAATGGTAATCACTGGCATTTAGTTAAGTTTCACAATCAGGAGCACACTTCATGCTAAAGAACTACAAATTAATTATTTTTTTAAAAAAATACAGTTTAGCTCTGCAGCTTTACCATTAACAGCCACAGAGATGTAAACACTTGCTCTGTAAGCAAATTATTTCATTGTCTGAGTTTGTTTCCAAAGCAGGTAGATATCATATCACTAAGATATGGCATGTTTAAGTAATTAAATCAATATTAATAGAGTGAACATTAACACGTCGGTTTCAGCAAAGCAGCTACCGGGAGTGTTTGGAAAGGTCACTCCTTTCAAGGATGCCCAACAGTATCGGTCCTTTCCGGCTTATAGCATAGGGCACTTCATCATACGAGGGAAGCTGTTGTCGCTGTGGACTGTCCACCGCAATGCAAGGAACATTTCTGTCACTTGACAGAAATGGAGCATCTGCCCTTCTTTCATTCCCCAAGAAAGGAGGAGGCAGATGTTTGATGAGCAGATACAGCTGGTGCCCTTAGCCATGTCAGCAATCCACAGCCAAATAATTCACTGCAAACCACGTATCTACCCGTGTGAAATATGGTACCCGTTTGCTAAGGCAGCCGATACTGGAGAAGAAAGACCTGGCAGACTTTAACCCTTCAAAAATAAACAATCCTTGGAAACAAACAGTGAGGGAAATTGTTAACGTTCACCTCAATAACTCTAGAAAGGGACTCGGCATCAGCACAACCTCTGCTGCAGCACAACTGTGCCAGAGTTGACAGGCTAGCAGCCTAAAACCTGTAGACCAGAGCAGTATATGATGTAAATGTTGTCCATCATAAAAATCAATGGTTCTTTTGCTAAGTGGTCAATATTTATTTAGCTTTAGCATTGTTTAATTCAATGCATCAATTAAAGATAGTGTAATGTCTGATTTGGTCCCAAGCTGCTGTTTCTGTTTGTCGTTACCTCATCTGTTTGATATCACTCATGTCTTTAAGTCTCTGCTCTTTTGTCCCCTTGCATAACTCAAGGACAGGAGTAATTGACATGAAACTTTTAAAAATTAATTTCACCGCATACGCCACTAACAGAGAGTGCAAGTCCTCAGAATCATTTATAACTTCACGGTGATTGGCCCTGACAAAACAATACCTTAAAAACTCACGAAAGTAAATTATGGTCCAGGCAAATGGCTGAATGCGAGCTGGGCCCAAGGCTTGGAGCGCAGCCAGGCAAAAACAAAGTAATGCGCTTTTGATATTAATAACAGAGATGATATTGATCTGTAAGCCAGTGTCACTTCTATGCTCAGGCAAGGAGATTGCTTCAGGCATTTAGTCCACTGAAAGCCACTTTCCATATAGGCCATTTAATTCTGGGAGTCTTTAATTATATGAAATGGAACCCAGTTAAAGGGCCAGATACCTATTTGCTCATCTTAGATATGGGCTGTGATTCAGGAAGCTGTCAAAAAGGTATATAACTCAATTCTTAGATTTCAAAATGCAGCCCTCTTTTTATATGTTTATTTCATCTCTGTATTTCTTTGGCTCAGAGCCCGCTGGGAATTTGTAGGTACATGGACTCAAATTATAGGATTATATTTTTCAAAAGACCTGAAGCTAATATTCCAAATTTTTTTAATTTTTTTTTTACACAACAAAATCAGCAACTCAGAGTCAACATGTCTTACTAAAACACAGGATGCACTAGAAAAGACATAGTATAGATCGACAGTTTGAAATCTAACCCCTTCAGTTTCCCTGGATGCAGCAAACGTGACTGCCTTATAGCAGGGGACTGCATTCCCATGGACAGACAGATACATAACAGTAAAAAAAATTAAAAATTTCACTTAGTAAAGACAATCTACAACCTTATTCCAGCAGACCACAGTGCCTGACAGAAAGCTCTCTGAACCTTTACTTGCAGTGTCTAGCACCTCTGCTACAAACATTTCCTCGAGATCCTGCTAAGCCTCATCCAGCAGCAGGAAACACAGCGGAGAGCCTGTCCGGTCAGAGGCAACCGCGTACTTCGGTGGCCTTTGCCATTAGCTTTTCTCCTCGTCACAAAGCAGAACATTGCCTCGTGTTTTATTCCCCTCTCAGTTCCCATATTACACCCCTCCATTGAAACTCACCTGTACAAGGCCCAAATCTCTGGGCTTTACGCGAGGATTTAATTCAGCAGAAATAAGGAAGCGAAGTGTCTCGGACTAAGCCAAGCACAGGCTGCAAAACTTCTGCCCATCGGCCAACCTCTGCTGCTCCAGCCGTACCTTGCCCTTCTACCAAACCACGTTAGCTTTAATTAAAATACCAATCAACATAATTTTCCTCAGAAGACGGAAGACCTGTGCTCCTATTAACAGATAGTTAATTCTGTCTCTAAACAGACACTGAGCTCCAAAGCTTAAAAGCAGCAACAATCTCCATATTAAGTACACGACAGTGTTTCACAAAAGCAGGGGCAAGACAGAAAGGGAAGCGGGCGGCCAGCAACGCTCACCTAGCATACTCCATCGGGAGATCCCGAATCCATACAAGGAGGTTAAGAGAGACCATGTGCTCAATGCCAAAGCGTAGCCAAGTTGTCGCTGTTAAACAATCCGGCCAGTTCTGTGTAACACACAGCACTTCTGTCTAGCGACGGGGAACAAGTTTGTTTGGGTTTGTTATGGATGTGAAATGAACTGAATCCTAAACACAGCTGTAGCATTTCAACAGTTCTGTGCACAAAAACACATGACGCTGCAAAGCCCACGCTCTTCACCATCGTGTTTCTTGATGCCATTTATGCCTGAGGATGTCAATGAAGAGGGTACTTGATCCTCATCATTTTAGAGTCCGATTTTGTGTAATCATGCATCACAAAGCAGCTTAAAAGAGTAGGAGGAAAACTAATCTAAAATAGAGGTTTCAGAAGCTGTACCAGAAGCAAAATATGAGAGTAGATCCAAACTGCATTCAAGGTGAACAAGCTGGGCTCTTAAAACTTGACAGACCCCTCTGATGGTGGGAAAAATAGTTTAATAAAGATTTACATTGCTGCTGGCTTTCAGTGGATGACGATACTTTCATTTAACAAAAATAGAAAGAGCAAAACAAAACACCCACACCCCATTATGCTACTGTTTATGTCACCTCCTTGGGAAAAGGTCTGAGTAGACCTAGAGAAGCACAACAACAAATTGAGCAACGATGTTCAAGCGGTATGGAATAAGACCTCCCTTCTTTATGAGATTAAATAGATTAGGATGATTAGCTTGCAGAAATAAGCAACTGAGGACAATGACAGTAGTCTGCAAATCAGTTTGGGGAAAATGAGTGATTATTTACCATTACCCCAACACAAAAGCTAGGTGTCTTCCCCCCTACCCACCTAAATTGGTCAGGGAGAGCATTTGTGAGAAGGAACAGAATTACTTCGTGAAACTCACTGCCGCATGCTGTCACGGAAGCAGCAATTATAACGAGCTGCTAAGCAGGGATTAGACAAACTCATGCTATTTTCCACATATAACTTGATGCTAGGGACTTCCCCAAAGCAGAACGTATAAGAGGGAAAAGACCACTTTAGAACTAAAATCATGCAATCATTCAGGTTGGAAAGGACCTAAAAAGCCGAGCTAATTTCAAAGTCAGATTGTTTTGTGCAGGCCTTTGGACAGGCAGAACAGCCTTGCCCAATCTTGTCCTGCTGCTAATACACTTCCCTGGCATCTGCTGGCTGCCAGTGTCAGAAGCAAGACACCAGCTGAGATGGACTCTGCCTGGCGCACCGGTCACGCACAGCAGAACACAGGGTCGCTGAATCTCAACGTTCTACTAACTAACGAGAGGTATGCGCGGTAGCCTCTCATAATTTAATACTGCTCATAACATGTTTTGAGGATGAAAAGATGAAAACTGGCTTGGTAATAATTCCAAGGCACTATCTGAGCAGTATGTACATCATCATCTCAAAGACTTTCACACTTCTCATTGACACTTTGTGGTCTCAGAATGGCAAAGGATTACCAAAACTACGCACTTTAGACAGCAGAACTCACTAACCTTAAGAATTCAAACTTCTATGTCCCAAATGAGAAGAGTTTAAGAAAAAATCAATGTTATTGCTAGTCTTTGTATCACAAAAATACAGTTCTCTGATGTGAGCAGCTGCTGTTGCTCTTAGACCTGACTGTGACTGTGTGAGGCAGACTGCGTTGCACGTAACATCTCTCCTATAACTTTCAACGGTTTGTCTGTTGGGGTGATTCTACGTGGAAATCTTTTAGCTCCTCAGTCAGTGCGGAGGGTAAGTTCAGCTCTTCAAGATAGGGAAAATCAGCGTCCACCAGGTGACACGTTAAAAGACTTAAAATTATAAATCTTGCCATGCGGTGGTGGAATATTACTGTCATTTTATATAGAGCTGGGGTCAGAGAGAAGACGACAAGAGCAATCAAGATCACTGAGAAATGACTAATTGTTTTTGTTTGTAAATTCAGACATTAGAGAGGCTGCAATAAAAGGAAGCCTGTTGATTTGTCTGGAGGGCACTCCTGCTGCATTTCTCAAATGAATATACTGGTACCAAACGAGCAGAACACCAGAAGACAAAATGTGTCTGAAAACAGTAAAGAACAAAACCACTGTATTGCAAATGCTACCAGCCAAGCATTCACAAATATACTGTCTGCAGACAACATTCATTCAATTTAATAAGAGTAGTTGGGAAGGAAAAAGGTAAAAAGGATTTGGTGCTATGCCAGCATACATTTTTCCTCTGTAATCTGTCATGTTTCTCTCTTAATTTCTGTAAATAAACAAGACCGGCCATCTGCCTACTTTGAGCGAGGTGTTTGCATGCCCTCTTACATTCTCTCTTGGTTTTGGACTGGAAACCTCCCAAACGAAAGAGTTAACCCACTTTCTATATTAAATATTTACATAAAAATGTTCAGGAAGGTGTGTGTAAATTATAAATAATGTAAGGCAGGACTGGTCTTGGTTAGAGCTAAGAGACCCAAATTGTATCATCATAATACATTATTCACATATAATGCATCTATTCTCCTCCATTAGTGTTACTAGAAAAGGCCCCTGAGTGCTTAACTTGAATTTGGAAGAGTGTAATAAATGTGAGATAAACAAATAGCAGTGGGGATGCATCTGTAGTTAAACAAGTGTAAATTAGAGCTCAGCCTAATTCCTCCAAACTACACGTAGGACAAACACGACGCTCTCCAGAAACAACAGATCAGTTACAAACTGCAAAAAGAAGACACGATAATTCCCAATTATTTGATATAGTACCTCCTCTTGCCCCTCCCACCCCCCAGGTTTCCATGGAGAACAGTATTCTACTGAATATTCACCAGTAAAGTTACACTTAAATAACCTTCGCATTGTGACAGAAAATGACAAATGTAGAAAATACACACTCAAAATCACACTTGCTCCTAATGCCCAGTATGTGTGCACCTCTTTTGGACACGAGAACAGAAACATGCTCCAAGACCTTTTCTACTGCTGGCCTATGCTACACAGCTCATACCATATAAATGTATTTTAAAAGAACTGACTTATAAAAATGCTCTTGGTCATCCTTTTTAATAGAAACCACAAATATATATATGTGAAAATGTGAAAGTACCGTGAGTGGGCTATCGTGCAAGCTCAGGAAAGCCATCCCTGCTGCTGTCCCACATTCTCTCTTCAACTACAGAGCTTTTTTTCCCCAGGCCCCCACAAATATCATCAGCTGCTGATTACTGAGAGCTTGAGAAGTGATTTATTAATTTCCCACTTGCTTTCAGCCTTGGAACATGACTGTACTCAACAGCAGTCACCCAACTCCTTGGGCTAGTTTTGCCAGGTGTTTCCTGGCTGGTGCCTCGAGCCTGTTTTTTCTTCACGCAGGTTTCTATTACGGCAATATACGGAATTGTTTCAGTAGTTCTTGGGGCAATTTTTCACTTTTTTAGTATTTCCCTGGAAGTGAAATAAATAAATGCCCCCTTCCTCTCAACAACACAAATATTTCTGCCTGTTTGGAGTTCTGACTCATTTCTCCAGATAACACTGATGTAACTTATGTGTGAAAGTAGCTTTGACTACGGAGGCAAGCGGGCACAGGGGAGGACCTGCTGGTAACGGAGAGCTTCTCTGGCCCGTGACTCATGTTCTGCTGACTAACCCAGCAGCGACCTACCTCCCACAGAGAGGGTGGCAAAGTCACTCCATTCAAGGCACTCACCTTCTCGCTCCAAGAGATTTCAACAGAGACGCCTTTCCATTTTTTGTGTATTCTCCCACAATATCCAACTCCTTCCCTGAAGTGCCCGCAAGAAGACCAGTAAGCCAATGTTGGGCGTTACATTTGAGAGGGCCATCATTCAAAGTGTCCTCTGCTTCCACCTGTAGCTCCTATTGACATGTCTTTTACAAATCACGTACACATCTTTCTTTGTTGGAGTAGGCTGGGAGGAAGAAGAGGATTCTGAAAGACTAAGGAATATTTTTCTCAGACGTGCAGGCTGCTGCTGGCCTAATAGCAGGGCAGGTGTCTGGTGGCACACTTAGCTGTTGCAAATGATGACTCAAACATCGAACCTGAAAAATCAGTACACATAGTAGTGGTGAAAAACAAAGGATAGGTCACAAAGCCTGAACAGTCACCATGCTAGAGGGGGAAAAAAAAAATGGTGTGAGGCCAGTTTCTTGATTTGGTATATGCCAAAGAGCTGGAAAAAACCCACTCTTTGCAAGCGTGGTACAAAGAACGTGGTGAGCAAACACTACTACAGCAACACGTGACTACGAAAGGATATTTTGGGGTCAGAAACAGAGATCTTGTTTCTGCCACCACCCCACAATGGAATCTCGGGTGCTGCTGTTCCCTTAGGTGTGCAGAAGAGAGCATTTCCTAGGCCTGGAAAGTGTTTAAGAGATCTTCAGGTGAAAACGCTACTGTAAGCACACAGAATAATGAGCAGTACACATTCATGGAATTGCAATGTGGCATGCTCAGTCCAGCAGGTCCTACAACACCACACTGCAGTGCATAAAGTTAATATTTAGACTTAAATGCGTCTCAGAAAGGCTTCATAAACAGTCCGCATTGAAACGAGAAAGTCAACCACTATGTGCACAGTGTTGCTGCTGTTCTGCAGAGGTTTTTTAACTATTTATTCCTGCTAACTATGGATGTTCAAATTCAACAAGCAAGCACCTTCTCTGAACTGCAACTTATTACAGCCTGAATGACTTTTATTTGGCAAGGAATTTTGCTGTGAGGATGAGATTTACGGCCGCAGCACAGTCCTTTTGCTTCCTTCCTGTAGAGCTTAGAGACCTTTGCTAAAATAATCAAATTTATTATTAGTGCAAGTAGAACAGGAGTAAAATAGTTGTCTGGTTACTGACATGTCTCGAACAAATAACATTTCTGGCACAAGGGAATTTTCACTGTCCAAAGGTGAGTTGGGGAAACACACATTTACTAAAGAATCTTTAGTGGGATTTTTTAACAGATTTCATAAGTTGCACTGTAAGAAATTAATAGGTCTTGTGCTAACAAACTGCAGGGATGAACATGCAGTTGACAAACAAGAACTTCCCAGGACATCGGAAGAGGGAAAAAAAAAAAAAAAATCAATAAATTAGGAAAATGCACGAGGAACACTCTGAAGTCATGCTCTGAATATAGGAGGCCTCTAGATACTAGTCTACACCCATCCCATAGGGAAGGCTTTATACGTCACAGAAAATGCTCAGAGCCAAGAAATGGCTCTAGAATTCCTCAACAAAATTTAAAAACATTGATGCCACCTGAACGAATGGGCAATAATAACAATAACAATAATAAAAACAATAATAAGCTGATAAAGCTTCCCAAACAGCTACTGCAGATCTATATGAGGACTCAGTCTCATGAATTTTTTTGGTGTTATAAATTGTTTTGCTAGGTATTTTTAAGCTGTACGTTCCTCAGATGAAGGGAGGTAGACATGCATACCTTGGGGGACCCAAACTTCAAGTGGGCAATGTGTAAGTTAATTTGAATATTAAACATAACAACGTTATGATATCCTAGAATACACCCCAGGCAAAACCTACAGAAAAACACCCCAGAATCACTAGAGAAAGTGGATTTCAAATAGCAAACATTTTTTTCCCCTTACTAAGGTATTTATCCTCCTCCATTCATTAACATCCAATTAGCTCCCAAGCCCTTTCCCCAGTGCTGAGGGTTTCTTTTCAACAAAACAAAACAGTATTACAAAACAAAATAACAAAGAACCTTAGCCCCAAACAAAACCCTCAGTGTAATTAATTAATATAGAGACAGATTCATAGAAAAGCTGAAAGCCCAGCAACAGCAACAGAGAAATCCCCATATCAGCTACTAAGACTTACAAGAGCGGCTGTAAGCCGAGAATTGCAGCCTTACAGCCCAGAACAGATTACTTTACATGATGATGATGATGATGATGATGATGATGACGACGACGACTATCACACAGATGTATTTGGCGGTACAAGGATCTGGCAGATCCACGGTCATAACTTCTCCCACTATTCCAGAGGCTTTCCCTGGCATTCATGTGCCGACTGAGAAGTGTGCAGGAAATTAATGCCCGTATGTATGCCAACATGTGACAGTGTGTGTGCAGCTATAGAAACACTACCCAAACCCTCATTTACTAATATAGTTTAGTCAGTTAACAAATTAAGCAGCATTTTCACTATCGGCAGGTTTTCAAATATGTAACTCTGTGTTGTTTACTTCAATCTTTATCATGAGATCTCGGTCTCTCTCTTGCTTAGAATTTCATAAACAAGTAACTGGAATTACTTATAAACAGTCTGATTTAATAAGACATGAGGATAACTATAAAACCACTCTAGTTCTATTATCACACTAAAATCCACTAAATTATTCACCAAAGATAATTACATTAAGTGAATTTGTAAAGTTGCATAAAATAAAAAGGGAAGGAAGGACCAGACAGATCTGAGGACCTCATATTTTAATAGAATTTCCCCTGAAAAAGACTAGGTTAATTAAAATGTTTCATTTTGTTTATGTCCTTTAAACTTACAACACCCATCATTAGCAAATACGCTTTTTTGGCCTCTTCCCATAAACAATTCACCAGAAATAGAACTGTCTGGTTTAAGCCCAAATGCTCCCTTACAATATTTGCATCCCAGTCTCCCACTGGGGCAGCAAACAGGATTCAGATCTTAAATGCTGACTAAAAATAAATGGTAAAATAACTGACTTGTTTTCCTAGCTTTTGAAAAGTGCTGTGTAAAGAACAGCCTGAAGTGTGAAAAATGATGTGATGTTCACAATTACTGCATCGCAAGCAGATGAGGGTGTTAACTAACGATACCAAGAAAAAGCATTTTTTTTTTTCAGAATTTCAAGAGGAATACTATTACTTGTGGGGATATTTATATGCTTATTTAATGTGATAGTGTCCCTTTAAGTAAGCTTGTCACAGAAGATTTATTTTTCGTCCCTATTGTCTAAGAGTATAGCGTAAGGAGTACAAAAGGTCCACTGCCCAGGATGCAAACCCTAGAGGCTTAGGCTAACAAAGCGGCTGACAAGGAGAGACTGGGTGACACAATGAATGAAGTGTTCACAAGATCTTTTTGTTACAGATAGCAGAAATATAAAAACAAACAATATTCAATTCAAAAAAATTAGGAATAACGTTAGCATCAAAAATACTAAAATTGTAGTGTTCCAGCACTGGAAAAGGTAGTGGATATCAACTATTTAATTATTTCCAAATACTTTATCATCTGTCTAGATGTAATGACTCAATTTTCTGCCACTTTCATGGAAATTTATTTCATTATTTTCTTACGTTTCTTAGTTTTTCCATCAGTTTGTTCCACTTAATGAATACACGGATTTTGAATATTAGGTGAATAGTCCTTGCAACTGAACACAAAAGGGAAACGATGCAGATAGCATTATGGTCCTGCTTCTTCTTGCATTAGGTTGGAAATGATATGCAGTGAGGATTATGCTTTGTTTAAAGCTGAGCCTCTGCCTCTAAAAGAATACATTATACAAATCTTCTAATGTTGTTGAAATTCCCCAAAACTTGATTGTGTCAGACATAATGTGGCAATGAGGTTCTTATCCCTACCTTATGCCGAATAAATATCTAATATCAGAGAGTATAACCTTGGAAAAGTATCCACTAGGGAACATCCCTCACGTCAATAATTCATCGTGCTGTTGGTGGGAAGGTACATTCGGCTAGCCCCTAACATTATACGGAATACATTAATGCCCACGCAGCCACAGCTCTGAGGAGAGGCGGTGGGGGAAGGGGACTGCACCAGCGGGGACCGACTTTCCTTTCAGGCCCATTAAAAAACAACCCTTGGAATTATTCAAAGTAGCACTCTATCTACAAAAAAAGCGAACCAAACAAGACCCCCTCCTCAACAAGTCCATCCTCAGAATTATTTTTGAGGGAGAGAGCGTGTGTTAGATACGTCTTTACACATGCACATGCTACAGAGATTTGTCTTACATTTTCTAAGGGCAGGAAACACAGGGCTAGCTTCCTTCATTCCGTGCAGCCTGAATTACACTGCCGAGGAACAGAGTAATGCACTGATGGATGAGGCCCCCCGGAGTCCACATATTAATTCTACTAATGTTAATCCCCAAATCAATACGTTCAGGTTCACTGATGTTTCTATAGGCAAAAGTACAGGTGCCATTCAAATGAGCTCAAAATAAGTAAGATAATTTTCTGATATCATGTATCTGCCTTAAAGATGATTGCAATTTTAAAGACAAAAAGAGTAGATTTTAATACAGTTTGGGGTCTTTTGCATTCCTGTTTGCTCTCTAAGTGTTACAGTTTAAATGATTTAGGAACCAGAAGAATAACTAAGAAACCCAACAGTCGTTATCTCAAATAATGAGACTTTTTAATGCAAAATCAATGTTTGTTATAATGAAAATAGATGCCTCAGCTCCTGCAGGGTGATGCATACAATTCTTTTTTGCTGTTAAATAGAATGTGATTGCTTGTTTTCACCAACATGATGAACATTTTTATTCAGTAGGCAAAATAAAATGTCAGAATTTATTTACTGTTATTAAGGACATATATTTAACCAGAAGGTCCCACCACATGACTGGGAATAATTTTCTGTGAACTTTCAGAAGCTTGAGGAAGAAATGCAAAATTTCCAACAAGTAATGAAAAAGCTCACTCTGGGAAAAAATTGTCTGGTTGCATTCCAGCTTCTGTTCAGATGGTTGACCAAACTCTTCATTTGTTACGTCAAATGAGCCAAATTCAAAAGCTAATAAAAAATATCTTAAGCAGGCTTAATGAAGGAAAATAAAACACTTCTTCCATAACAACATATCACAACTGTTATCAATGCTGAGAAAATTATTATTAAGATTATGATTGATTATTATGATTTAGAGTCAATGCATGTATTTATGGTCATTTTTGATCTCTGAACATTAGCAAAAGCATTCACGTTACCGCTTCAGAGCCATATTCGAGTAAGCGTCCAGATGATCTAAAAGAGTGCACAGAAACTCACGGGCTTAAATGCTTCATTTGGAAACACTCTGTGTATTTCTCAATAGTTGTATTTGGCTTGGTTTTTCATGCAGTGCCTAAAAGGTGTAAAATCAGAACACAAAAAAAGAAGAAAACGAGCGGCAAAGCTGCCAATATCCTTTAAAATGATTCCTCGGGTTCTTCTTTGAGTAACAGGTGAAGAACAAGTTCTCACTAGAACAGAACTACAACTGGGAGCAGATCTGCAAAGGAATCTTCAAATACTAATCAGCAAGAGGTTCAGGGCCTGTGAGGGGTTTCTGAGCTCAATTTGCATTGATCATTTGGGTACCGCTATCTTGAATAGTACAGCTTTTTTGGCAGCTGCAATCGCTAAAGGGTGCCTTTTGCAGAAATGACAGCAAAAAAGCCTATCATTCGGATGGCTATGCATCAGAGGAATTTCTTGTAGTGATACAAAGGCTTAGGAAAAACGCAGTCTGTCTTGACTGGGTGCCCAGGCGGGTCCTGGGAGCCTTGAGAGCACAGACACTAACCGCAGACAGCTACCAGCACAGCAGCTACCTGTGTTGCACCACATCTGCCTTAATTATTACATAAGGAATATTAAATATTTAAATGTCTTTATGCCGTATAAGAGATTCATTAACAAATGACATCTACAGAAAAATTAACCCCATTCAAGTGTTCAGGGAAGTGTGCGGTCTCCCAGAAAGTGTCACCGACTTACGCAGTATTTCAGACGACTTACAGCAACTTTCCTCAACAGCCAGCTGCCTCCTGACTAAAGATCTAAAATACCCTAAGAGTATTTCTTCAAAAGATGAACAATACTAAAGTTTCAGGATGGGGCTACTTTCAGTGAAGGAGTTTTCCTGATATGATTCGTATTTGTTGTTGAAATCACACACTTCAGTAAGAAATGGGACAAACCGAAAGTTATAACCAGGAGTCATATTTGCAATACAATTTCTGGTACATGAATATATTCACTTCAGAGGTAATACCGAGGCAGCTTTCAACAGAGCTTAGAACAAACATATATATGAAAACCTGAGCATTTCTTGAAACCTTAACTGTAGTGGAAGAGCTTTCAGTCTCTTCTTTCTTTCTCTTTAGCATTTAGGAGTTTGAAAATCTGTAATGCATCTTTTTCAACATGCAGGTGTATTCACTGTCAGCTAAACTGTAGGCTCAATCAGCATACATAAACTCTGCCCCTAAGCAGTCTGTACTGGTTTATACAGAGATTAGGATTGCTTTGAATTACACATGCAATCAGGACATTTCATAGAGCAAATTGTGGTCATTTTGACAACTATACAGCAAGCTTAATTTCAGGCCCAAGTATATATGATATTCAGAGATACAATGAGGTAATTTAACATTTAAAAAGGGGAGTATGTAGTATAAATTAGTAGAAAAATCATGACACTTACAAACTTGTTCTAAAGACGTATTGTTCCTTTTTCTTCAGAAAAACCCCCACCAGTTTCTATTAAGAATAAATTAACCACTAAAGAATTCCATTGATGGCCAATTCATACTGGAAATCTATTTTAAACTTGGAAAAGAGGGAGGGAGAGAAGAATGCCAATACATGCAGAATGCCTGCAGAAATACTGTACTTCCAGCATGCAGTCTGCAGAACAGCAGCCCACACGACAGCAAACGATCCTTTTCAGAGGGTATCAGCTATTCTGGTAACAGCCAGTTCTTCAGAAAAAGCAGTCCTCACTGTAAATATATATATGTGTGTGTATATACATATATATACACAGATACCTACTTATGACTTAAGAAACCTGTTCTATTTTTTGAGGTATGGGAATCCTAAGCGTGGAGGGGATCTCATACGAGGGCTTGCTCCTGCCCTGTAAACCAGACTATGAAAGCTGCAGTGATGAACAGAATATTGAGCAGCTATCTCTAGAGATCTATAAGTTGCTTATGCCTTTTATCCCAAAGCATCCTGCTATGTAATAAAAAAAAAAAAAA
>VXBL01000827.1:30546-143546 GCA_013400195.1 Aramus guarauna | reverse complement strand
AAAAAAAAAAAAAAAATTCATAATCTGACATGCATTTGAACTCTGATTTCTTTGAAATAACTTTTTCCTCTCTGTAAACTTGGAAGGAGTACCTACACTACTTTATAGGCTTTCACTATTCTCTTTATAGGCTTTAGCAACTTCTTCAGAATAAAAACATCTCCTCTTCAGTCAGGGACTCCATAAAGCACCTGAAGTAAGCGTGTGCGTGTGTGCGTGTGCGCCCATGTACACAATCAGGTATTCTGAAGGCAAATGGCTAAAAGCTGAATTCACACACACTGAATTCTTAGCTGATACAGTAAAAATTCCACCTGTAATACCTTCCACAGGCATGGAAGATTTGTTTCTGTCATTTTTCCCCTCCAGCTGAGTGAAGATCTGTTATAGTTCAAACTTATACTAAACAAGGGAAATTCTTAGGCTTGTGTGTAAGAACTGGCTTGGGTGGTCACAGCAGTTCAGCCTGTTCTTAACCTTTAAGAATCTGCACAGCCCTACTTCAGCTCCCAGCTTAACACGCACCACAGAAGCTCTTTTGGTCAAAAGATACTTTTGGGCTGAAATGAAGTTACACACTATCAGCTGGTGCACTCCATAGGTGTGATTTTTGCCTTCAAAAAGCAGAAGTCCTCAGAATATTTGATTAGTACCATAAATACCAGATGAGTAAGAGATCAAATGCCAAGAGAAGAATATCTAAGATAGGAAATATTGACTACTAGGACTTACCGTGGCCTTTAGCAAAGATAATGCTGCTCTCAATTACACAACTCTCATACTAGAAGCCTCAATGTTCTTTCATTAATTTCTGCTACAGTCTGTCATCCAGTATACTGTCTCCTTTCAATTAAAGATTTGTGTTAAAATGCATAAAAACTAAACGTGTTTTATAAAACTTGATATTTGTGGTTTTTTCACATTTTGATCGATAGCAACACCATCAGCCTAGTCTAATTTATCACTCATTTTATACTACTGCCAAAAAGGGTTAAAAGCCCTCCCTTTCCAAGCATTAGTACCTGACCTTTACATGGCTAATTTTACTACCGTGACAGAATTTTTAGATTTCTGTATTCCTTAAAATGCACCATGATAGTTGCTGGAATCTTCTAATTTCTTCAAACTGTGTCTTCCCAATTATTTATTTAAGAGCTGGGTAGATAAGCTCTCCATTCTCACCTAGATCAGTGATAAGAAAGGAAATGGCCTTTTTAGAGTGTCTCTGCTTTTTAAAGCAGATAGAAATAATAAGGTTGACAAAGGAAAAAAGAAAATTGAGCATTATGAGGGCAATAACTTAGAAAGTGTCAGATTCAGAATAATTGAATTCAATGACATTTAATGCTATGGAAAACAATAGCAGCAGCCCAGCCGCCCATCTGATTCATGTCTAGTTCATGTTTAACAAAACAAGGCTAAGGGTCAGGCAGTCATGAGTCCCATAAATAACCTGTTAATGGGATTTCCAAACAAGCTGTCCTCAAAATGGTTTTTCGTCTCACAGAAAGAATATTAAAATGCAAATGGATTCGGGCTGTGTCCTCATAAACAACCATGTTCATTTAACCTCTGACCTCAGCGTTTAACTGCCCATTCCAGCAATTTGTACAGTATTAGCCACAGCACGCCACTAACTTTGAGGAGAGAGGACTAAATGAATGGGTTACTAGCTGTGACGCTCAGTTAATCATGTCAAAATGACTTTATAGGCATAAAACTATTCTTTTAAAACTTCCCTTGAGTTAGTCGACTTTTTTGCTAAGGGAAGAAAAACCAAGCGAAAAAAATGACAAGCAAGTGCCAAGAAAGGTATTTTGAAACATTATTGACTGCACAGAGCTGTGGGCCAGCTCAACCGAAGAGCATTGAGAACATTTCAGCAGAGGCTGCCGTACGGTGTCCCCTGCCTTCACTCACCCTCCCAACCGGCCGGACGCCCTGCCGTCGCTTGCCGGCTCCCATCGGCTAGTAGCCAGGACCGCTCGTGTGAAGCACGGCTCACAGTTCTACAGTGCCACGTCCAGAATTTCTCGGCCCTTTTCTGTACCAGGATATTCCAGGCATTCACTGCAGCATCTGCAAATTAAAGTACGAAGGTTGCTCTTAACGCCTCGGTTTTAAAGGAAGTCTTTTTCGCAAGCAGATGGCTTCTGAGAAAGGGCAGGGCAAGAGCCCCCTTGCAGCGAACGACACGTTACTGGTGGGAAAGGACTAGCTGGGACGTCAGAGCGCTCTCACCTGCCAGGGTGTCTGTATTTTTTCATCACAGAACTACTATTCCAAAGCATTCATAGCACTTCAGAGTTTATTAAATATTTGTAACTTCTAGAGAAAACTACCGCAATTGAGCCTGGATCTCAAAGTTGTTTCAAAGTTTGTTGCACAACTCAGTAAAGAGGAGGAAACAATCGTAAGGAAGAGCATTTAGAAAGTAATTGTTATTTTCAGGGTACCTAACATTAGACCATGCCTGCACTCTCAGTTCATCACTCAAATGGGCTGATTTTTCACATCAATTTTGGATTCAGAGTTTTTCTCAGTAAGTAAATTCTTTCCTGTAAACAGCTCTTTGGGGGCAGAGTTTCAGGTATCGCTCATTGCAGGTAAGCGATTTGTCTTATTTTGCTCACACTGATTGACGGTAAAGTCTCTGAATATTTGGTATCCAGAGTTTCTGAAACGTGTTTCCACCGCCTCGTCCAAGAAGCAATGACTTCCCTCCTAGAAGACGTAGTAACAGGTCTTACTTCTGTCTTTGCTGCCAACATGGAGCATGAGGAACCAGTTTTATGGCTCATTCCAGAACTAACAAAGCCCCGCCTGCTCCGGTAAAAGCACGTGTGCAGTCACTGTGCAAGAAACACAGTGGTATTTACAGACTGAAAGAGAAAAATAATACTGCAAATTGGAATAAATGTTTCATTTTGAATTCTGACAGAGTTCAACCTTTTCCAATTTTCCTCCTTTGTTGTCCCCAAAGGGTGAGCCATGGTTTCAGAACCCCCCTTCACCTCTGTATACACACACACATCTGATCTGCTGGACACCTATTCCCCAAATGCAAAAGAGAGAAGCCACGCCGTTCAAAATTAACATTTTCTTTATCCTATTCTGTTCTAGGCCTTTTAACATAACAAAAATGACTGTTTTGCCACACTCAGTAATGCAGAAATCTGGCATTTGAGAACTGCATCAAAAAATACCAGACTTTATCTATTTTAAGTTGAATGAATCTTTTTTGACTTGAGATCACAAATTTTTTCAGTAGACACTAAACTCTAACACAGTAACTCTACACACTAACTGAAAGATTCTCAAACTCTGTTAACAAACTCCAGATACAGAGGGGCTACTGTACTCCGGTTTAAAAAAAAATAATAAAATCGGATTATTCCTTGTCTGATTTTCTGTGACACCTCACATTACGGAGAACAGAGTCTGCGCACTGAGCAGACCACAATTAAAATAACGCACATTATACTGCTGTGACACACAAGAATCAAAATTAATTATTGTTTGAATTTAGTATTAATCCTATAATACATTGGCTTATATTTTTTGATAGCTCACTCTAAGTTGTCAAAGGGAAACATCTTTGGAGACATTCATAGCAGTTTAGCTTTCAGATGACTCATATTTCAAAAGCTGCTTTTCCACCGTGTCGCCGCAGCCACCGTGAAGCTCTGGTACTTTATTCTGAAGTTAAATTCACAGAGAGCCAGAAATTGATTTGGACGACACATTCAAGAAGGCCACAACTGTCCAAATCTTAGCAGAATTAGGTAAGATAAAGGAGGACACAGCAATCATCAGAGACACCCAACACATTTCATCTAAGGAGAGACTAAACTGACAAGCCTTTTCAGTTTGGAAAGGAGGTAACATAGAAGAAATATGGTATTACCACAGGTGTATAAAGTCATGAATGTCAGGTACAAAGTCAGCAGATAAAGAGTATTCATTTTTTTCTTCCGAAACAAGACACAGGAGGCATAAGTAAAGATATTAAAAAACGCAAATGGGTAAGAAGTATTTCTGTTACTCAGGTTCTCTCATTTCTGACAGGCACTAAAGCAAGTTCCTTGCAGTTTTTTTGTGTCAAGCTACTTTACTCCTTCCTGAGTAAGGTGATTCTTTCTCTCCCACTTTTTCTCTGCTCTAGATCTTTTGTCTCTTGCATGCTCATTTTTTTCTTCTCCTTCTCCTTTCTCTTTTGGTAAAATTTTATTAACGGTCCTAGAGGCTACAACTGACTTGACTGGTTTTGAACCTAATGCTTCATCTGCTTTTTTGCTTTATACCTCATCTCTTATTATCTTGCAATTCATTTTTCCATATTAAACTCTGAAGGAAAAAGGAGAAGAGAAAGGTGGAGGAGGGAAAAAAAAAAATTGTAAAAGCAATAAATGAATGTATCTCCTTATACATACCTCAGAGAAGTACCATAGCACATTATATGTCCTATTCTCAGAGCACACTTTAGAGAGATTATTTTAAATTACCAGAGTTTTTGCGCTATTAAGACAATTCCTTTCGTTGTGCAGAAAAATAGTACTGAATTCATTGTTCTGCCAATACAGCTTTGGTTAAATAATTTAAATACCCCCAAAAAAATTCTTAGGCAAATATCCTCAGAAAAAAAGTTTTTATCTGTATTTGAGTTTTATTTGTACTTGAATTCCAGTTTTATTTAGTGTTTTCAATATGTCTGAATTAAAAGAAAAGCAACATGGTAAAAAATGCAAGGAGAATAATAAATTACTTTCTTGGCAACACAAGAACAAATTTTTAAAGTATTAAGTCATGCCATTATCAAGAGGAACATTTTTATATCAAGAAGAGTGAAAAAATTAGAAATTTATTTAAACATCAAAACAGGATTCATCCAGATGTTTCCCTTTGTCTTTGTTATTGGTATCAATTAGATTCACCTTCACTTGCAGAGATGAAGGGGTCATTAGTGTTTGATTACTGACAATTTACAGTTTCAAGAAGAGATTTTTTTTACATTGCTCATTGACAGGAAATGTCCACAATACATTTCTGCAAGAAACCCACAACACTATTTCTGAAGAAAAGTCCCCAGCTTTACTGAGATGTCAAGCCATTCTGTACCAAACAGAAAACCCCATATTTTATATACTCTTTCTTTTTCAGGTTTTTGGCCTTCTACAGTATTTCCTGCCAAGTTTTCAAGTTAAGGAAATGAAAAAAATGTATTTTCTGTAACTATGTCTTGTGATTTTTATTTTCTAAATTGTGTGATGAATTAAATTTCTGTTGGGGTGGATGCAACAGGATTAGGCTATAAGATATTTGAGCCATTATCAGCAACGTCTTAGAACCAAACTCGATGGCCCAAGGAATAGGTAGAGCAGAATCTGTATCCCAAAAATGTGCATAAATCCCCAAAGCCTAAATCTAAAAACATTTTTGTCTGGGTTTGTTTCAGAAAAGAAGTTACAAGATTTAGCACAAGCCCCTCTGCTTCTAAGACATCAGCAGCACTTGATCTTGACAGAATTGACAAATTCAAGTTTTCTGTCAGGAACCTGTTTCAGCCACCTTCGTGAGCTGATGTATTTACTTTCATAAATTCCCAATCCTCCTCCTAGCCCCAAGAGAAGGTTACCTTGCAGGTGTGACTCAGTCAATGCATTCCCTCCTCCGTCATAAGACGTCATTGTGTACAGCCCAGGTATGTGTTTGCACTAGAGTGTTAACTCCGGAAATACCACAGCGGCTACTGAGGCATCCATGGATGACGCAGAAAGACTTCTTCAGCACAGAAAAGAAATGCTGTCCCAATCCATTTCTCAGTAATGCCATAAAAAGATCTCAGCAGATCTTCTTCCTGACATCTCAACATGCAGTTTTCATTGTTCATGACAAAACATAGTGCACATAAAAATAAGAGAGAGACGAGAGGAAAGGAGGGAATAGGTGGGGAAATAATCTACATCCTGCATTTTTGCTTTTTGTTCCCAGATTCTTCAAATACAAAATTTGCATGCCAAGATCCGAAGGTGAAACACAGACTAAGATGGCAGCACTAGGAGCTGGTTTACCCAATGTAGGAACGGCTAGGTCAACCGCACTGAGGCTTGTGGTTAAAAGCAGTTTTTTTCCTGCATATTACTGACAGTATATAAGCTGTACCTCATGGATTCACTTCCGATGTATTTTTTCTATGCTAAAAGCCTAAGTGTATTTTTAAATCCAGCACCAATTTCATGTATCTTAAAGGCAAAAACAAACTGCAGAACAGGCAGTACATGGGAAAGCCATGCAAACACTATCATGTCTAAGAACAACATTACAATGCTCATATCCTGAACATGGGGGAAGGTAGATTTGTCCCACTATTTCACCAATACGCATTTTGGGGAAAAAAAAAAATGTTTTCAGAAAAATCTCAGTTTGGCCATGAGAGTCTTTACAGAGGCCTTGGACTGTTCGGTGACTCCACTGACACAATGTGAATTAAAGATTCGTGTTTAGTTAGCTGCCACATTGCCTTACAGAAGACCATTCCTTACAAGTTAAATCTAAGCCCAGAAAAGTTAGAGCTGGAAACTTTTTTTTTTTCTGTAACTGGCTGAAAGCAGAGTCATTAATGCTGCGATCGGTCTAATCCAGAGCATTTGTCGCTGCTAATTATTACGGACAAGCCTCTTTATTGAACCACATCCTCTTATCGACATTAGGATGCATGAGCCGAGGCTGTTGTTTTAAACGCACTCATTAACCACACAAATCAGCCCTGTTGACAGAGCGCTTTTGAATTAAGCTTCAGACTGTAGTCATTGGACAAGGAGCAATTTATAATGCCATTAGCAACACTTGCGAAGGTTACAGGCATCAAAAATTGTTCAGCCGTAATTATTCTTAATGGATACAAGGAATAAACTGACGCAGGACAGCTTTTTCATTAGCTTTCAATCAAGGCTGATGGCTTTGAGAAATGTACAGTAAGTGCGTTTTGGGGAGAAATAATGATGTTGCAGCACCTTTCATTGGAAAATGCTCTCAGTTCAGAACTTAACTTTTAATAACCTTAATTTGATATAATTAAAAAATCTGATTTGCTTTGAAGATCTTGCAATGAATTGTTTTGGCTGCTGTTTAACCCTTTTTCAAGTATTCATCCAAACTATGTTAAAAAATAAAAATAAAAATCTTCAGATATTTTGCATTCTCATGGAAAGCATTAGACTTTTGATTTCTTACACCCCTAGGGACTAGCACTGATTTTTAAAGTGAACTCAGAGCACTTAGAGAATCAAGGGAATTTTACAAAGTTTATCTACCCACAAAGAAGTACTAGCACATACACAACATTCTCCATAAAATTCAGCTGCAGATTCACAGACAGGTGATCTAGCAGTGTTGTTAGCATACAAAGCGATAAATCCTGAAACCTTGCGCTCACTCCTCTTCCAGAGACATCGGGACAGACACATATATACATGCATCCAGTTCTGACCTTCATCCACTAGCACCTACTCTTCACCCCTGTCAGCCAGACTTCCACTTCAGTGCCTTCTACTTCAGTGCTTCTTACTGTTGTTTTACTCATAGCATCATAATTTTGAGTCTCTTGCTCACTCGTATTAGGAAACAACCAGGATCATAACAGTATTGTAACAAAACAACTTTTTTAGCCAGAGGAAATTCATAGAGACGAGACATCAAATCTCAAATCACAAGCAAAATTCTTGCATGGCAGACTCTCTAGGACTGATTAGATGCTGTTTAATGTGAGTTCCTACTAAAGCTTTTCGTATTTACTGTTTACAGTCCCCGGCAGTATGATTACTTCTGACACAAATGTGCACTGGAGGGTAGAAGAGGTGATACTCACGTTCAGGGATCTGAGGAGTGGGGAAGAGGAAAAAAGCAGAATGTAGTTCCATGTCGCAGAAGAATACATTGCTCAGAATCTAATAAAATGTTTCATGCTATTTACAGAGGTCATGTGTATGATGGCATCAACCGCCCAATCTTGGGTTCAGAGCACTCTGAGGGGACAAGTCCATCCTTCCTCCTTTGACCCGACCCTTCCTCATGTGGGCCCAGTCCCGCTGGTATTATCCCACACTTACCCTACTGACTCCCAAGTCCCCATTTTCTTTCCCCTAGCCTTGCAAGATTGAAGACAGTTTATGCTTAACCCAGTGAACCTCTTTTGCAATGCCACACACATGCTCTCACTGGTTACTTCCCAAGCCACTCTTTCTGCAAAGACAGATGAATTTCTGAGAGCAGCACTGAGATTAGATTCAAACCTTACTGCATATATAGTTAAAACTAGCAATGATCTTACTTCCATTCTCTATTTTTAGAACAATCCATCTTACTTTTTAATGACTGACCTTGAAATTATTCCTCAAGGACACTATGGGAATTTGTTTCTCTCACCTTAGTTCAGATATTGGACTCTATGCAGAACAGTTCCAATCACAGTCACAAATACTATAATTCTGATGCTTAGCAACATGGTTTTGGCAGCTGTCCCTCTACTAAGAAATCATTTAAGGAAAATGCCATGGTTAATGGCATTAAATCAAGGTAGAAGGAGCTAATTTCTCCAATTTTTTTAATATATACATGTGTATACTGACATACATATATTATCAAAAGGAAGTCTTGATAAATGAAGCACTGACCCTGCCATCCTCACTTCGCATCTAGATCGCAGATTGATTACCGTGTGGAATGAACCGGAATATGCAGAGACTCCAAAACAAACTGTCCTGGGTTTGGCTGGGATACAGTTAATTTTCTTCCTAGTAGCTGGTATAGTGCTGTGTTTTGGATTTAGTATGACAATAATGTTGATAGCACACTGATGTTTTAGTTGTTGCTAAGCAGCATTTGCAATTAAGTAAAGGACTTTTCACCTTCCCAGGTCCTGTTAGCGAGGAGGCATGAGCCTTCCGCAGGAGGTGCACAAGAAGCTGGGAGGGGACACAGCCAGGACAGCTGACCCAAACTGACCAAAGGGATATTCCATACCATATGACGTCTGCTCAGCAATAAAAACTAAGAGAACAGAGAAGGAGGTGACATTCATTATTTACAACATCTGTCTTCTGGAGCAACTGCTACACCTTCTGAAGCCCTGCTTGCCGAGAAGTGGCTGGACATCAACTGCTGATGGGAAGAAGAGAATAAATCTTTTGGTTTTCCTTTGCTTCCACGCACAACCTTTGCTTTTGCTTTATTAAACTGTCTTTATCTTGATCCACAAGTTTTTTCCATCTTATTTTCTTCCCTCCCTGTTCCTTTGAGGAGGGGAGTGACAGAGCAGCTTGGTGGGCACCTGGCAATCAGCCAAGGTCAATCCACCATACAAACAAAAAAATAAACTATTTTCCCCACAAAGCTACAACAAGGAGCATGAACATCATGCTTCTACTCCATTTATGTATCATCCAACCTTTTTCTAAATATGCTTAGTAAGAAAATTAGAAAACTAAGGACTGCACCCTGATATCAAAGATTCTTTTTGCTTCTCACTGACACATCACTGTCACCTCTCAAAAAACTCAAATCCACACACCACCAAGAGGGTATAAAACGTTATCTCAATTGGTTGTACTTTACTGAATCTTGTCAGCTGGATAAAAATTGCAGTGGGGAAATCAGGCTCACAGCAAAGTGTATCTGGATCTGATTTGCTTCATTATTGCATTTTTGGTGTCAGGGAATTAAAGCTGTTTACTCCAACAGTAATTTAATATTTCCTAATGATCTGGAAATACAGATTTGTGAGGAATTTAATTCAAGATTAACATTTTCAACCAATGCTTTTGCAAACTGAAGCCTTGAGAAAACTGGCATTTGACAATCTAATGGTAAATAACCAAATTATGCTGAGTGTGCAGTTATTCATGACCAGTTGCCTTTTCAAGGTGAGGAACAATAGGCCTCCAAAGTAATCGGAGCCTGGAACTTCATTCAAATTTCTCTGTGCATTACTTGTTGCTCATTTTACCCATGAATAATCTAGCCCCTCCTTCCTCAGATTTAATCATTTTGCTCATCTTTGAACCCTCAATTTTTGTCTAAGAATTGAAAGAAAAAGATAGTAAGTATTTTAACAGGTAACCACCCCTACACATACCCTATACACACCATATCCTTGTCGGGTAGTAAAGAGGAATTCCCTACACTCATACACTATTTCTACATGAAATTCTCCTCAAGCCATAAATTTGCATTGGCATCACTGCACACATGTGAGCTGGACCTTTTTACAATAAATCATTTACAGAATCCACAGCTTGAGTCACCCTGCAAGTTCCAGGGAAACCACACTCCGGAATGGGACCCCAAGGTGGTATTTTCTAAGCTATGCTATCATATTCGTACATGCTTAATTACAGTCCATCTGATCACTCAACACTATTCCACTATTCTGTGCTAGATAAAAGCAAACTATCTATTGTACGAAGCTGAACATTTAACTGGTTATTTGGAAAGAGATGTCATGGAAGAATTATGGTAATATTGTTTATTCAGCACTACAGTCAGATGCTAATAGTGAGAGGGGAAAGACAACTTTCCAAAAAGCAAGAGTAGCTAACCGAATTTCTACCCAATTGCTGAAACTTGGGGGTGGGAGGAGGAGGGAATGGTAAAAAAACCAAATCAGTGTTTCAATAGATTTGCACACCAAAGTGTTAACAAGTTATCATGAAAACTGATTTTCTGCAGGAAAAATCTATTTGCTAATTAACTACCTGGCCTTCATAATGACTTCAACACATTACAGCCCTTCTGAAAATACTGGTTCAGTCTTTTCGCAAATTGAAATTTAAGCTCAGGAAAACATGGTCTGCATTTGTCCATCATAGCAGTATGAATCAGGAGGGGCTGGTTTTTTTTTTTGGTTTTTTTTTTTCTTTTTTTTTTTTTTTTTTTTTTTTTTTTTTTTTTTAAATGAATGCAGTAATCAAAATTACTCAATCTCTAGCTCAAATCTCTAGTTACATTTTCAGAAGATTCAACTAAAATAAAACAACTTTTGATTAATAATAGAATAACTTCCAAGTATGATTCAGAAATTAACATTTAAATTAACATATAACTCTTGCAGTGTATTTGTCCTGCTTCTGGAAAACATGTATCTGCACTCAGAACTATGAAAAGTTCTATAGGAGCTGGCATGCAAGCTTGCACGGCACTTTTTGGGGTTGTTTTTTCCTTTTTTTGGGGGGGGTGGTGGGGCAGGAGTGGGTGGCGATATGATGGGGTTTTTTCGTTGTTTTGGGTTTTTCTGGGGGTTTTTAGCTGTTTTTGCATTTTGGGGTAGCGAGGGTTTACCCCCAAACTGGGATAAAATTGATAGGCAAAGCCTATCAGCCTGGTCAGCTGCCAGCCGAAATCCTATCGATATCAGTGATCAACCTCTGTTCTAAAATCCTTAACATCTTGAAGCATAAGCAACACTACAGTATTTTAGAAAATGGGAAGGTCACTACAGAAGCGTTCAGAAAGAGTTATGAAACAGCTCTACCCTGTATTCCAGTGGTAACATTCAGCTCATCCAGGCTGCTCTGCAGGGACGGAGATGGCTGGAGAGATGTCTCAATTGAGAAGAACATAAATTCCTTCCCAGGTCTTTTGGTGATTAAGGTGTCATAGGTCATGTTTCTCACACAAACAAATGAACTAAGAGGTGATTTAAGTCATTAATAGTAAATTTGACCAACACTGCAGACGCTTCAAGAGAGCTCAGCAGAGGACCAGCAGTGTCGGAAGCAGGCAGAATAAGACAATACTGGTTACTTCAGCATTACCGCAAACCATTGCTTTTGGCCTCCATGAAACAAAGGGCTCAGAGAACAGAGGCAGAAGATCATAAAATTCTGAGTCAGAAAGGGTTCAGCAGAAGGACATACTTCTGAGTGGAGGGTGAAGGGGAATCCTTTGAGATCATGATTTTAGGATGCAGTAAGTCCAGGGCCCTTTAAAACAGTGAAGAGTACTTAAAGATACTGAAAGTCCCTGGCGATACAGAGAAAGAACATGCTCATACACAAGCTAGGAGGCTACAGAGAAAGGGTCTAATCTACAACATTAGAAAGAGTTGAGATGACAAAGGCAGAATTTTTAATATCAGCTGTAATCTCACCTCCCAGCCTCTGCCTAAGCAGTAGTGAAGAACGCAGTATCAGCCAGCAAGGTGATTTTGTCAGGCAGATTACAGTTACAGCTTGAGAACAGCCCTCATCTCTCCACTCTATTCAACAAGAGTGCACTGCTTTCTGGTATCACCAAAATGACCGACCAAATTGTATGGAAGCTAGTCATTATCATCCCGGACAGCAAGCTAAGAGCCCTCTACATCTCTACAGGACCTGAACGTTTGACTCTGGTTATTCAATTCTCCCTTGCCAGACTATGTTCTGTTAAGGATGTTTTACCGTCACCAATTTTCATAAAAGGGCCTGTAGTACATTCAGACTTTGTGACTCACCTATGACAACAGAGGATGTTCAGCATCTTTACATTTGTGGAATCTGGTGTTCCTGAATCTCAGTCCAGTGCCTATGCATTGAACATTGATCCCGGCGGATGGGGCAGCATTGTTTGGCCCGCATATACGACAACCAGGAAAAAAAAAAGGGCCCTGAAGAAAGAGGTGGTATGAAAGAAGATGGGATCAGCTAATGATGAAGGAAATGATAGAGGGAATGAAGCAAGCTGACATCCAGGTTTGGGATCATTGTGCCTGCATGGTATGTTAGTAACTCATTTAAAGCATGTACCTTCACATATGTGTAATTCATTTCAGCCAGTTTGTCAAAAAATTTCAAAGGCCACAGACCAAGGATTTCTCTAAGCATTTTTGTGAAGAATTTCACAACAAAATCCCTTATGCACGGAGACAGAACTTTTGTCCTGAGATTTCATGGAAAAACTGCAGTTATGTCTGGGAAAGTAAAAACCAAAAAAAGCACAGACCATCTCACATCAGAGAAAAAGCAGCTAGATGCTGTGTTTTCCCTAAGACTGGAGTGAGAACATGATTCCACCCCTCCGTGCAAAGTAAGGTATTCCTGGTATTAAGACATAACAACTTCAGACTCCATAAAGAAGAATTCCTAACATCTGCTGTAGTCTCAGCTATCAGCCTCTGCCAAAAGAGTAGTGGAGTGATATCAGGAAGCAGGCTGGTGTTCTCAGGTAAGAAAGCAAGTAAAGCTCTTGAACTGATCTTGGGAGAGAAGAGGAATTAAAGATTCACATAAATGCTTAAACTTATAGAACATCATAGACCTCACTCCTCTAATGTTAGTCTATCTCACCTGAATCATCTCACCCGCCAGTAAACGCACGTTGCTTTTCCTCCCTTCTGACCATTCCCATGAAGTATCTCATTTCATTCACCTCACATACATTAACGTGCAGACACTTGAAGACTATGGTGCAGCAGCCTACACTGTAAAAAACCTAAAGCGCACAGTACAGTAAATAATAAAATATTATACCCAGTCTGGCTGTTTACTTCTCCACCTAGAAGACTCTACAGGTTTTCAGTGAGTGGAAGGAATATTTAATAACTAACCTTGTTCTTGTAGACATTAAAAGCTTATTATGCAGCCCAACCATTCACATATGTGGTGACTGTCTTGCATGAGTTAGATATGTCCCTTGTATGAGGACACAAACCTACATTCAACAATTATTACTTGACAAGAGTACTCTCTGCTCCTCTCAGTCCAGCATGGAACTACGGAAAGCTTTCCTTTGCTTTCCCGATCAAGAATCATGCACTTGTACCTAACTTTGATGTTATTCCATGTGGCCCTTCTTCCAACCTAGATGATGTCACATCCCTCCGTTAAGGCATCAGAACAATACTCATGACAGGCCTTCACATTCTTGCTGTGGTCTCAAAAGACTGGTCTTTTCCTGTTATGCTGTTAAAATAATATTTGTAACAGCAGGAATTCTGTACTTGTGCTCTCCAGCGACTCACAGACAACACACTTGACAAATGCATTTGCACTCTGCAGCACACCTAAAGTTCCACTGTGCACAGAGAGAACAATTCCTTCCTGAGCGTATTGCCAAGAAAGCACCACTAAACAGTCCCGTTACTGACAACAGATTTCATTGATTAAAATCATTATCAATCATTCTATTATTGGCTTGTATATTATTCAAAATTAATTCTGTGTAAACTTAAGAGATTAAGACCAGTAACTGTCGTCTTGTCTTCGTGTCAACCTAGCCAAGGATACTACCCAACCAGAATGGTTTATGCTAGGCTTACTATGCTCAGGGTAAATCTCAGATATCGAGTGACACAAGATTTGCCTAGAACTGCTGCAAAAGTAGCCAAGAACTCCCCTAATAGCAGAAATGCACTGAAGACGACAAGCCTGGCTTGGCTAATCTACTGCAAACTTGAAGGCTGCAGGAGAGGAAAGAAATACAATCCACTTGCCCTTGGGGATATCAGAGGTCCTGGGTTGTAGTCTTAAACACATCATTAAGTCTTGAGCCTTCTGAAGACAAGCACAAGTCACTGGCTGGAGTATCCTCTAGTCTGTAGTCTCTGCTGCCAATTATCAGAACTAAGGAGTGTATTTTGTTTTTCTAGAAGTTCAGAGTGACAGCTCAATAAGATACAGAGAGAATAAAATCTATGGAATCAAGCACTACATCTATCAGCTTAAGTAGGTCCCTGCAAAGATATACCTACATAAACCTGGCTCTTACTTGTATAATCAACAACGTTTTTTTGGTTTTTGCTTTGGTTTGGGGTTTTTTTAAAGAAATACTTTCCAGAGACTGCTTCACAACTTTAAAATCCATTTTTATACCGATTAAAATGGTCAAATCTAAAGGATTCATCCTTTTACCACCATGCATTCATGTTAGCTAGCCTGTTCTCTCATGCCTACCCTCTTTTCCACCATCACCATCCTGCTCAGCTGCCTGGAAAAATGGCTACTGCTACCCATCTCTCTTTTGCACATTAACTAAAAGCCAACATGTAGCAACAGGATTGGTATGAATCATTGCCCTGGTTGAGTTCATCTGGTAAAACTGGAGATGACCATCAGTGGAAGAGCCAAATGGTGAGGTTTATGCTATTATTTTAAATATTTCTTATTTTAGTAAAATAAATTCTGAAGTCCAGTTACAACAAGAACATCATGTCTGACTCTTAATGCTATCCTCAGCTCCAAACAATGGATGGGATAGAGGTCCTGCTCCAGTCTATTAGAAGAATATCATGACCATTAAAAGGCAAGTAGAGATTTGTATCACTCAGTTGTTCAGTGTCATTGTTCCCATCTTCACAGTGGAGAAGCAGCACATTTCTTTTAAGTAAAATATTGCTGGGAACTCACTGCTTCAGCAATTACCTCTGAAACACATTGTTTTCTCAAGGCCATTAACATGTCAGATCATGGCAGTGCTTGACATCCAAACACGCCTTGGAGGGCTGCAATTCAATTTAAGGATCACCTCCTCTGAACAGGCCAACCTGCAAATTTCACAAAATCAGAGAGAAATTCTCAGGGCACACTTTGATCATGCTGCTTCCTAAATTAAAAACAAAACTGTAAGTGTTAAACATCTTTAACAAGACATTAAACCTCAGCCATAATCCAGGAAGGGTCCCTTAATGAGTAATGACATATGTTGCGAAGGCAGTTATCTCCTAATGTTCAACGCTGAAACAGTACGATGGAATGGCACAGTGTTCAAAAGGGATGTATCATCACTAATGAGAGGATAATTTGAAGCTGCTCTTCTGAGAACCCCAGAGGAGACTTTCCATTGCTGCAGGATGGCGAAGGATGCAATGCTCCATCTTATCACATACTTTAAAGAGGAACGGAAAGTGACAATGTGATAGAAAAAAAACTGAGACAGAAAATGGGCTAGGTCATTTGGTGAGTCCCTAAAAGGGCTACCTTCCTTTGCTCCCCAAAGTAAGTCTTAGTGCAAATTAGTTGTATCTCTTTACTCCTCTTCCCTTCACCCAATTGACCACTACAGTGTACTAGACACAGTAGAGCACTGACCTAAAAGGGAGCGTGGCATTAGCATAGGCCTGCTGTGCAACACACAATATTGCAAAAGAAGATGAGATGGGGAGGAGTCTGAGAAGTGACAAGCAGAGAAAATCAGCTCATTAGAAATGCTCCAGCACCACTTGGGTCTGACTTAAAACCACAAAGCTGAAGAAATAGGTAAGGCCGTGCTACACACTCAGTCCCACCGCTGTGCACTATTCCAGGGGACCTTGCTAGTGGTTGCAAAACCAAGCACGTGCACAGCACTGTAAGAGAATGGAAAACGGAAACTGTAGCTATTGCATAGAATTTTCTAACCTGTACTCATTTAAGATAAAACCTTCCTTAAATTATCTTCCAGCTCTTCCTACTGAGCTTGAACACCAATCTAAATATCAAGCCACAGGATGTAGTTTAGAATAACAGCTTTCCTCATTGACGTACATAGGTACTCTGATAACTAAAGGACTACGTACCAGGAACTGGGCCACGCTTTAAACAACCAAAGGCCATTAAAAAAACCCCAAACACGCACCAACATTCAAAAGCTCTGGAGCATAAACAGAGCTCTTTATGGAGGATGAAGATGGAGCGCATGCAAAGATGGTGAGAATGCAGAAAGAGCAGGCTTGATTTTTATTTTTATATTTCTTTTTTTTTAAAGAAAAATAATATAAAATATACTGAGTTCTTCCTTTCAGTTTAAATAATTGTCTTGAAAATAAGAAGGGAGAGTAGACATCCTCGCAACAGCTCATCTCATCTGTGCTCCACATCATTACCCTCAGAAGAAACAAACTTAAATAATATTCAGGTTGTAACAAAGATGTGCTGCTCTGAAAATGAAAACCAACAGTCCCAGAAACAAAGGGCAAAATGCCCAACTCCGCATTTCCTGACTTGTCAGTTTGATACAACTTTAGCATTGCAAGCACAAAGGTAGAGCAAAAGGGAGGGAGTTTATTTCAGCGATTTATCTTGCAGAGAAAAATGAGCAGTTTGTGAAGAAAGAAAACAATAGTGAAATCAAAAGGTATAAGAATTTCACAAGAAATGTAGATATTTACTGTGCTTACTGAACATATGGGATAGGCTTGGTTCTGGTTCACACATGGCTTGCCAATTGTATATGACGGGATTTGCCATGTGCAATTTAGACACAGAGTAACTCTATAAGCAGAATTAACAGGGAAAAAGACAACGGACCTGATAATTTTGCACACCATTTCCTTACGTGAAAAGCTGTTAGTTAAAGTCCACAGACCCAATTAATCCCCACACATTCTATCACATTACTAGAGTTTTCACAGAATTCTAATGAGTTGATGTCCTGACCGAAGGGACTAGCAGTCACTAAAGCAGCACGCTGCCGGCATCTCTTTAGTCACCAACTCCTTGCTCTGCAAGACAGTTTTGCAAAGAGAGGAGAGACATGTCAAAATGGGCTTTCTGCTCTCCCTGTGTGATGGAAGGCAGAGGAGCCGGCTGTGCTCCTCCGCCAGCAAAGGAACCCAGCGCAGGGAGGAACACCACGGACACGCAAGGCGAAGCCTGCCTATGACTTTATGGGTACTCACGCAAAATTGTACTCACGCATTCCTTGTCACACCTTGTATGCTTTGTTGGGGTTTTTCGTGTGGTGTTTTGGTGTCGTGTTTTGTTTGTTTGTTTTTAAGGCTTATCTTCAGCAATTTAAAAGGAAAGCTGTTGGATACCACTTGTAGATGCTTCTTGCATTACCGAAAAAGCCCCGATTTGGTAACAGAGTAGTACTTAATAATCATCGATATGAAATGTGTAACTCAGCCCTCCTCCCTTGACCCTTCTCCTCATGTAAAGACATATGCAAATTAAGTGAGTAACAATCAATTTGCAATGTTCCCGTTTGCTGAAGCAGGCATTACTGGTTTGTACCTGATTGCTCCTGCATCTAAATCAAGGGACCTGCATCCAGAGACAAGGATGACTTGACACTGTGTTGCATCAGAGCTTGGGTGAGGCTGTATTGTATTTCCTAATTATGTTTGTTACTTCTGCAGAACTTTTAGCAAATTCTTTCCCACTTTCTAATATTTAGCAGCCTGGAGGCTTCTTGGGCTGAAGGTCACGTGAGAAGTTCTATAGCGCTCTCTGTTAATTTTGTACATGGTAAATAATAGCTTCATCCAGCGCCCTCCAAATTGTTCAACTGAAAGAAACAGTGCACAACCAATCTTTTTTTAGCCTCTCTCTGCCACTCTATCACATTTCCTCTGATGTCTTCTCCTGGCTCACTCTGTCATTTCTCATACAGACAGCGTAAGGCCCCTACCTATTGCTGGTGTCATTCACCTGTTCATTTCCAGTTCTATAGAATCACAGAATGGTTTGGGTTGGAAGGGACCTTAAAGACCATCTAGTTCCAACCCACCACCATGGGCAGGGACACCCTCCACTAGCCCAAGTTGCCCAAAGCCCCATCCAACCTGGCCTTGAACACTTCCAGGGATGAGGCATCCACAGCTTTTCTGGGCAACTTGTTCCAGTGCCTCACCACCCTCCCTGTAAAGAATTTCTTCCTAACATCTAATCTAAATCTATCTTCTTTTAGTTTAACCCCATTCCCCCTTGTCCTGTCACTACACTCCCTGATAAACAGCCCCTCCCCATCTTTCCTGTCGGCCCCTTCAGGTACCCAAAGGCTGCAATTAGGTCTCCTTGGAGCCTTCTCTTCTCCAGACTGAATAATCCCAACTCTCTCAGCCTGTCCTCACAGGAGAGGTGCTCCAGCCCTCGGATCATCTTTGTGACCTCCTCTGGACTCGCTCCAACAGCAAAATGTCTTTCTTGTACTGAGGACCTCAGAGCTGGACACAGTACTCCTTTTTAGACAGGGGCTCTGAACTGCGTAGTATTTACTGTGCAGGAGGCTACAGCCTTATACACTGTTACAGCAGCCCCTTTCCAGTTCACTGTTTGTTTCCCAATAGTTTCAAGCATCCAGATTCCCTTTTTTTTTGGCTACTGTCAAGTCCCAGTTTGACATTTTCACAGATACACCTACGACAGCTTCAACATCTCATTCCTCATCAGTAGCAAGCAGCTCAGACCACAACATTTTTATGCAGCATTAGTACTGTTTTTTTTTCTTAAATGCATCACTTTGCATTTATTTACACTGAATTGCATTTGCTGTTTTAATGCCTACCCAGTCTCAAAAGGCCTTCATGGTTATTTCACTTCTCTTTACTTGAATAACTTGGTAGATCAAAAGAAATGTTTTTCAGGAGTTGTTCAGAGGAATCTGGCTGCTAAAGGCAGAACCTCCACCATCCTTTCAGTCATGTTTCCTGACTTTTCCAGTCTTCCCTAACCCCCTATTCTCCTCAAAAAAAAAATGCTCAAGAGGCCTAATCCAACATCAGCATAGAGATGAACGTGTAAACCTCCAGTGCCCTTCATGTAACAGCCATTTCGGCAAGCTTTTTGCTAGATTGCCAGTCTGTGCTTTTTCCTTGAAGAAAGGCAACAACCTTACGGTCAGCTGTAATGCAGTGCTACCTCAGAAACTTCTGATGCAAGACTTAACAACTTCCTACCAAACTCACTAGCGTTTCTCATGTGCAGATTCCAAACCACCAGGTAACAGCCAAGAATTGCTACACTTCCATCCTAAAACAACAGCGTTCTTGTATTATAAAAGTCAATTCAATCATATGGAAAGTCAGTGGAACTATCTGGGAGAGAATCCAGACGAGCAAATTTCCAGCCCCACCTCCTGCCTTCTCCAAAATGCCAAGAAGGGTACATCTGTGACTCCCCGTGTCCCAGCCTAGGGCATCACCTCTACCATCCACCTCAAAACGCAGAAGCCAGCTGAGCATGATACTGCAGACAACTAGGATTATAGATTAATTACATGGAGTAATTGATGAAGAAAGTATCAAGAAAGCAAATATGAAGAACTCCCACTTCTGCCATGTGTGGAATTACAGAAAGCATGTCACATTCTCCTTATGTGACAGGTCAGGAAGGCTCATTCATTCATGAAGACTAAGAGCACCTCATTTATTTTCAGTCTTCTAAACCTCTGCATGCAAAAAGGGTGAGTTTTGTGGGGGGGGTCCCCTTTTTTTTCTTTCTTTCCCTTTTAAATATCTAAACAAAGCTCCTAAAATTGAACTGGAAGCAAATCTGTGAGATGATCTCCAGTTAACCATTTCAAGTAAAACATGATTTTGACACAAACTTGTGAGAACATTAACTATCATGACGAAGAATCTACCAGGTGTTCCAAAATTGCAGGAAAATATGGAAGTGAATGAGACTAGGACAGTTTAAATAAAAGACATCTCGGTTCCCTTATCCCAATTCCAGAATAAACCCTCATCTCTTCAGTTTTCTTACTGAAGTCGGGCATGGTGTAAAAACCAAACTCCGTATTTATTGTGCATCATCACTTAAATCATTTACTGTGCATTCCTAATTAAAACTACAACAGGACAAAGCCCAAATGATAAATTCTACCAGAGTCAGAGGTCTCCATCTCTCTCCATAGGACTAACGTGCATTAAAGCTTCCCAGAGTTACATTAATTTACCTAGTATTTTTCTAGGACAACATAAGGCCACCCATACAAGAAATAAATATGACTGAGTTAAAAATTGCAATACCTAGGATTTGGGATGATTATGTCAAATTCAAACTCCAAACTCAAATTATCGACCAAAAAGGTCTCCACTTCTGTTTTGTGAGGGTTTTTTGTTTTGTTTTGTTTTCCTAGTCGCCCGATTCCCCAGTTTCCTAGATGACTGCCCTACTTCAAGCAGGGGAGAGCAACCTCTTTTCCACTGCGTGGTGTACAGCATTCACCACCACCCACCCCCCCCCCAAGTGGAGAAACAGCAGGGGGGCTTAAACATGCACAGGGGCAGAAAAAAGGACAAGAAAACCGTCTTTGTTCCAGGCAGACAGTATGAGGTCACGTTACTATGGCAGCATGAACCATTTCCCCTCATTCTAGCTAGTAGTTCAACTTCGCCCATAGTTTATTCCCTGGGAAGCCTAATCCAGAGTTCAGGTTTGTGTATGCGGGGTTAGAGGTCAACAGCGATATGACAATGGCCTAGTCAAAAGAAAAGAAAGCTATGATATAGCAGAATCAAAGAGTCGGTTCACCAATCACTGGGGGCTGGCTCGGACAGAGAGGTTAGAATTCATCCTCTCACTTTAGCCGAAAGTTCCTGATTTAGCTATCTTGTGCTCAGCATACAGAAAGCCGGAACGGTGAACAATAAAGATGACACTGGAGCAAACAGTAAAAGATGAGAAGACAGTGCAGAAAAACTTGTGGCTCACGTGCCCAGTGCTGTGTTATATTTACTAGCTAAATTACTGTTACATTTACAGGCATCTTAGATTAATGCAGTCATTTTTCCTGCATCATTCCTTACATTTGTGAACAACATACTAATGGGATGTAACTCCTCCACACAGAGGGTGCAAGAAGAGAAGCAGGAGTTTCTGAATAAACATGTGTATGTGTATGCATGCACCTGTATGTAAATTCTCCAATAAAATGGGACAAGTGTAGACACTAAAATATTTTTAAAAGAGCAAGAGGTAAAACATGCACGTGAGTTAAAACTCTCATTTCATAAACCTTAAAAGAAAATGAAGAATTATGATTTGTTTTCTTTCAACTCAGTATGCCCAGGTACTCAAGTTTCCATTTAGTTTACAGTATTCTTTTCCCATACAACTTCTATTTTGCTTTAGAGATTGTAAGTTCTCACGTCCTGAGAACACGTTTCAGAAAAATGAGTCCATAAGTAATGTTTCCTTAAGCAAATAACCAAGAAAAGGAGAAAAGCTGAGATCAACGCACACACCCAACAGGCGGCTGTGTCATATTTGTTCCTGTTACCATGGTCCTATGCTACTTGCTGGATTGGAATTGCTTTATTAAAATGTCCTTTCTTAAAACTCAGTATTTAAGTGTTTCTTTATGGATTATTTTCACTTAGGTAAGAAAAATAACTGTTTGGTTCTGAAAAACAGGATCTTTCTCAGGAGAAAAGTGGCTTAAATTTAAAAGCCACTTACCATCAAAGTCTGCTGCTCCTCTTAAATTGAAAAATCAGCTTAGTAAAAGCTACAGTATTTTTGTGCAGAATTTTCCGGAGGATCTCCCAAGAAAAACAAATGCCATTTTAACAGCTTTGTTCAACCCAAAGGCCAGGCAGCTGGATTCCAGCTCTCAAGTCTCCATGTGGTTCTACACTTCCCAGCATCTTCACTGCACGTTCACGTAGTACAAGAAGAATACAACACAAAAAAGGGGCACATGAGAATAAGCCCCCAAAGGCTACTGGTTCAGTCCCTGGGGTGAATTTTCTTTAACCTGTGAGAGTTGTTCAGTTGTCAGAATGAAACCACAACCAAAGGGAGCTGCCTGCTGTTCGGGTTTTTTTGAGTTTGTCCCACGCCTCCACAAACCCCACAGCCGCTGCACGTCCTGCCCTCGCTCCTTTCCATTCCTGCTTCCGACCTACAGGTGGCAGTTGGGAAATGCAAAGGGAACAGGAAAATGGTAGTTACCAGAAATATATCCCATCCAGACTGATAGATAGGTGGGGTCAGTTCACACACACTGGTGGGGGCCAGTTCCTCCAGATCCACCCAAAGAGTTGTGCTTGTGTTTCCACCAGCAAGAAGTGAACGTGGCACACAACAGTAAGAGGCAGGGAGGGATAAGGTTGAAGTTCAAACCGCATTTGTTGCATTGCTCAGTTGGAACCGGCACGTTATGCTTGTGTTAGCAATTCTGCCTCACACAAAAGTGAGCCCTTGGGATGGGGAAGAAAGGAAAGGACCTGGCAGTCCAGGGAAAAAGACAGACATGCAAAAAAGTGAAGAAATTCACTATTAAAACAGGCAAGAACAAACATCTGTGAGATTAAGGTTGCTCAGGTTTCACTGGTCTTTATACTACAAGCCTGGGAAATATTTATGAGGAAATCTGGAATTCCAATAGCAGCACAGGAATTGCAAATGATTCAGGAAAGCAACATGTAAGACATCAAAGTGGACAGCTGTTTTCTAAATATTCACAGGCATTAGTCCAAACCAAAAGATTTACTTTTCTCTTATGCAGGCCTACAAATATTTTCGTCATCCAACTAAAAGGTCTGAAATCACTTTAAATCCAGCAGCACGTCACTGAACACTTCAAATGATGAAGAGAATTCTACTAATGCCCCAAATACGGGAGAAGACCACGGTAGCATATCCTTAACTAACGGCCTGTGGGCAGTACTCTGTTTCTGGACAAGGGGGAATTGCTGCTGCGGTACACTAAGAAGCATTTCCACTTAAGGAGGAAAGTAACGTAAGAGAAATTAAATACAGTAAACAGCTGCTGTTGAAAAGCACTAAATTTGTTAAAATAAGACACTGCAGAACTGTCCGCTTATGGTGAAACATTGATTTAAAAGTCCACTCCAGTCTCGCTGGAGCTCAGATATTTAAGTGATATTCAGGCCTTTCAGCACTCATATTACAAGGACTTCTTCCATCCTTCCCCAAATACTCCTCCTTTAATGTGTGACAATAAGGCTCACATATGTGAAGGTATTCATTCTGTAGTTTGAATTAAGCCATTTAACCTCCACTGAAATCCCATCAAGAAAAATCAATCCAGACTGGGCTTTATACTACAGCAACTAAAACACAATTGGTACCCGAGCTAGACAGCCTAAAGTTATATCAGGTACATCTACATCGTACTGTAATCATTTCTGTGACTGCAGGGTAGACATCTGTAGCCTCTGGAGATTCACTGTCAAGGCCTCAGGAAAAATCTGTCCAATGCCTTTCTGTAACAGAGGAATGCAGATCGCAGTGAGGGACTTTCCCAGAGAGAAAGGTGCAAGTGAGTAAACTGACATAGTTCCTGGAAAAACCTAACATGTACACCTTATTTCCTTATCTGTAGTCTGAAAACTGATGTGCCTTCTCCTCTTAGGAAGGGAGTTAGCAGCTAGAGAGATTTACGGACATAATTCCTCTTGCCCTGCACAAGGTAGGATGCTATGGGATGAAAGGATCTTGTAGCCCATACCACAGGAAGCAACACAATTAAGAAAGGAAAATGGAAACACATCTCTGTTTCAAGCTACAGCACTGATACTCTCATTTACAGTTCAGTGCCCCAAGTCGAGTCTGTTTTGTCGGTGACGGTAACCGCTGAGTGATCTCCTCCCCCCTGCTACCAAAACCTTGCCACGCAAACCCAATGCACTTCTTAAGGATGTTTTATCAATTTCTGTTGTTACTAAATGTGCAGTGGAACGATTAAATTGGCTGAAACACTTTCTAACTAAGTTTTAAATCGTTCTCTGGTCAGGCCATAAAACAAAGATAATTGATGTAAATCTGGGGCCAAATTATCTTTGGAAGGACCAGATTTATGTACTGAACATACCAGATGCACTGAAGTCTGCCAGAAGCATTTATCGATTAGCGATTGACAGCACTGTGTCACCCTTGTGTGCCATATTATTGATTAGGTTTACTTGGTCAATGTGCATCTCTAAGCTATTGTCTCCTACAAGTGAACAGCACAATGGCTTCTGGGGAGAAACAGGTCTGGAGAATACCAACGACATAAAAAGTCTCCATGACAAAGGGCCTAGGGCAGCTGTGCTCAATTCCTAGGCTGAGAGAAGGCGAGATAATCCGCTAATCCTGAACAGAGCATGTCTGCCACCCAAACCGAGTGCCAGAAACATTTCTGTACAAATAAAGCACCATCTTTCCCTTTGACATCAGAGGTCATGGGTGTTATTTTGTCTGGCGTTGGCTGGGAGTAGTACTTCTTCTCACCATGATCATTCTTTTCCACTGCAGGATGAGTCTGCTGTTCTCACAGCACTGAGAAAGATATACTTTCAATTTCTTTCGAATTTTGAGGAATACAGGATGTAGAAGCAAAATAGTACTCTAAGAGCCTGCTTTCATCTTTTCGTTGCATTTTGAAGTGGTTTTGGTACACTGTGTTTTGAAAAGTAAATTATGGCAAACTTAAGGATGGGCAAAGCATGCCCTTTACCTAAAGGTGTGTTAAGGGATTGAGGTGAGAGAACCACCTGCTTTACCTGTTCCTACACACCCAACAAAATCTTCAAATTCTCTGCTAGCTTTGATATAATTAACGAAGGAATCTCCTCTATTCTGGTGGGCACTTCTCAGTCACATTTCTGTGTTACAGACCCACACAGAAAGACTTAGTTACACAGTAATATTAACTGCTCCACTTTAAAATCTAAACTTTCATGTTCTAAGGCTATTGTCTGCATCTCTCAGGTGGCCCGACTCATTAACCACCTGTAAAAGCTGCATATCAGAGGGATTCTATTTAATGAATTCGGACTTAAGCAGGACTGTCAGAGGGGAAGCTCAAAGACCTGTAATTTCTTTTATTAGCAGTGAGAACCTTTTTCCTAGAGAAATAGCTTTTTTTCTTTTTTCTTTTAAAAAAAAAACCCAAACAACAAACAAAAAACCAACACAAAACCAAAACACACACAAAAAGAAGTGTCATCCATGCTTTCCCCACCTGCAGGCTGTCCTGACAACTGACCAAGAGTCTGAGGGTTGTATTTAATTTGCATAAATCAGAGCTGATTACAGTTACTTTCCTCATTAATACACTGAGTACTGATTAATAACGGGTAATACACAGAATGTACTGCTGCATTTGTATGGGTCTGAATGCACGCTTGATGCCAAAAATGTTTCTGAAAACAAAAGAACACACGAAGGACAACCAATCTACATCATAATGCAGTCTTTGTTCTGCAAGGAAGAGAAAGACCTGATAGTTTCTTCAGTTCCTACTGGACATATCTTCATTTTAAACCCTGGGGGGAGGGTGGAGAGATGTGAGCTACTTTTGGTCTCTGTCTGGTTCCCTACAGATGCTTCAGGGAAACCTCCTGACACTCCTTACTGCTATACCCCCAGCTCCGGCGACCTGCAGCTCCTGCACTAACAGCTGGGTTGCAAGAAAACACTGTCAAGTGTAAGAGGAGTAAACTGTTCTCCTCCTGCCTATACTGGACAGATGCAAGAAGCTTACTCAACACAGCACATCTCTCATTTCATTATGACAATACACTTTATCTACCAGCGTATTCATTGCTTACATAGATGTGAGTTATTCACATGGAAAATTGATTTATCTATCAGATAATTAGTAAACTTCAATAATTGCAAAAACCTCTTAGCAATCAGTTGACATTTAATTAACATACAATAACTGTCTTATTAAATCTCCATTAAATATCTGTTGGAGTTAATTAAAACCCATATGTAGGATTCCACAATTCCTGGGGAAACAACATTATAGTTCAGCAATAAGAAGCCTGGAACTAAGTTGCTTGCTTTTTTCTGCTGCACTGCATTGCTCTAGTTTAAGGTAAGGACAGTACTATGTTTCAGATTCTAACACTTTATGATTATGTAAAAACATGACATGAAAATCATGAATGAAAAAATCATGAAATGCTCTCAGATTGTCAGCTGGACTCAGCTGCAAACTTTTTTTTCTTACACGCATGCGTGAAGTTCACGTGGGGGCTTTGGCTTACCTCAGTTCCTTCAAGTGATATTGTGGCTAATGTCTGGGCCAAGTTCTCCTCAAATCAAGCAAAAATCTCACTGACTTCACTGGGAATTTTGCATAAATAATGGCTGAGTATAAACTAAGTAGTAGTTTTGGGAATTTTGCCGGATGCCTGTGAAACATGAATCTGGCCTAAGCATTTCTGAGGAATTTTGGAATTCAGAAACCTAAGGATGAAAAAACTGGAGTGGAAAAGCCAAAGGCAGCTCTGGGTCTGAAGGCTGATCTTCACAGGAAGTTACACACGTGGTCACAGAGCAGACAAACACAGTAAGAAAGGAGGATGTCAAGTCCCATAGCACTAAACATAAGAAATTTGGGACTCATTTTTTCACCATATTTACAGAGAGAAGCACATGCAGTATTGCTCAAAGAAACCCAGTGCTCATAATTTCTGAGCTGCCATGGGTGGGCTCTTTTCCTGCTCTGAGTCACTGTCTGCAAGGAGTCAAATGAAGCTCAATGTTACACAGTCTAACGTAACCTGTTACGACACTGATGCACAGGGCATCACGGCCTGATTTGCCTCGACACAGTGTGACAAAGATGCAGGTAGTGATGATGTCAAATCTCCCTCACTTCCTACTCAATGAGAAGTAAAAAATAGAAAGGAAGAAGCCCATAGGCTTTTATCCATCCATCCATCCATGCCTTTGAGGACACTAGCTTATAAAGAGAAAGCTTCAGAACAGAGCATGGTATCTTGCACAAGGGAGCAGGGAAGCGTGCTTTACGCCTGCTTGCTTTTTTCCTTGAACTATGCACATAAAACCCTTCCGCAGGTCTCCGTTAGATTGCAGGCAGCACACTATGTTAGGTCATGCATACACATACAAAACTTGTAACTTGGGCAACAAGTCTATAATGGCTCTTGTGTTACCACAGGTCTTTAAAAACGATGCTAAACCTTCGTGCAGAGGGACAAATGATGAATAACCCTCCATGTTGTTTTGTATGACATTCTAATGAGATTATTTGGAGCTAAGAATGCTTTGGTCTAAATTTGTCCCCTTACTCTCTGAGACTTATTTTGCTGGCTACTACTAAGGTAGAGGCAGCATCTTCTGTATGATCAGATAGACAAAATATGGATGATGCAAAGAACTTTCAAAACACTAGGCAGAATAAATTCTGCTTGGGTTTTGCTTCTACTCAACCCATTTAAGGATGCTCATAAAATTTAAAAAAAAAAACAACCAAACAACCAAACACAAAAAACAAACTAGCATTTCCTCTTGCAAGAGACAAAAGTGCGAACGTATAGCACTACTGTTTCATCTGCAGCACATGAGCAAGTATGAGATCCTTTAAAATGGAAATCAAAACTGGGCAATAGCACTCATATTTGTCCATGTTGATGTTTACTCTAAGTCAAAGTCAGAATAAAGTCAGATCAGAGAAAACATCAACAATAAGAATTTGGAAATCTACCTCCTTGTTGTTGACCTAGCTGTATAGTATTCAGGACTTCTCTTCTACATACAGTAATTTTCTGAACACCTAAGCATATGTATAAAAGTGAAATCAAATGACTGCCTCAGACTTGACAGAACTGCTGAACTAAGAACCACGCATTGTCCTCTATTAAAGGGCATCACCTTGAGAAGATAAAGCTTTGTAAACGTTGCTCTAAAAGTTAGTATTCTCTGCTATTGGCTATTATATATATATTTATAGAGGTAGTAATAATGATCTTCAGAGAATGACGTTGCCTAACCACATTTTATGCGACCTTTACAAAACCCAGAAATCAGTACTCTTAGCAGAAATACAGATTTATCCCTATCCAGGTACTAATGTATATCTAAAAAGGGATCCTGTTTTTGAAAATAGCAAAATAGATACTAAAAAGGAAAACAAACCTCTAATCAGACAGAAACTACTGGTCTAAGAGCGAGGGGCAATACTCACAGTAATCTAGGGACATTCAGGTTATAATGAGAGCACATGATGCATTATTTGTGACTTAACTTATTTTAGTCTGAGGTCCCTGAATAATTAACCTGCTTTGTTTCAATTCATTTAAATGTCCATATCCTACTGCTTATGAAATTGGAATGTGTTCTACGAAATAAACAGTCACATTGCTTCCAGAGCTGTACAGAGACAGATATGAAAACTGTTACTCATGATGATTCTTAGGATTCAAGTATTTTGCTCAAAATAAAACATTGTTCTGGTAAAAAAATCCTACATTTGAGAGCAAGTATTTTATCCTAATTACAAAAGAATACAATCTGATGTTTTTATACTGACATTGTATCCAATTGTTTATAAAAATCTCAAATAAAAGAGATTATTTCATAAAATGATCTCTATTTAGAAATTGAATAAGTGGTTTATAATGAATAAATTATTGTATAATATCAAATCACAATTATCTAAAGATTTGAGTGCAGCTAATAATACTGTAATTCATGATCACTGATAACATGCAACCGAAAAGGTACTATGCTTATGTGAACAGAAACTAACGTAAAGGGTATATATTTACACAATCAACTCTTCCAGTTGCACCATGAAGGATATTGAAAATTTCTAGTATTTTACTTGCTGTTACTATCCTATTTTATTTTAAACCATGCCTTGCTAATTCTTCTATTTTTCTCCATAGCAGCATCTCTGCAATACAAACCTGTTTCCCTAACTATTAAGAAATATTACTGTAGCTGGAAATTCATCTGTCATTTTACAAATCTTTTTCAAAGGAAGAAATAACAGGTTGTCTCACTGAAAGAAAATAACATAGAAACAAAAATAGTATGCTCTTTGCTCCCACAGGGACAAACCAAGTAATATTTACCTCTGACGTGATAAACAAAAGATCAGAAAGGATTAGAACTAATGGCTCCGTAAATAGTATATTCATAAGAGAGGAATCCTGCTAGAATCGCAAGAAAATTGTATCCACTTTCAGCTGCCAATTTTTGAGGAACATCCTGATTTTTTAACTCTGTATTTATGGAACAGTGTATGCTGGCAGCAACTCTGCCATCACCATCATCATCTTTTACATTATTGCCAGAATTTCTCCTGAAGAATTATTAACAGTCTCCTGCGCAGAAGCAACTAAGGCGGATTCCGCAGAGGTCATTTTCAATGACAGCTCCAGTTTTGAGAGCAGAGTAAAAGCACATCCAGCAAAAGAGCCCACGTTCCAAAAAGAACACGCAAGTATCCTTACGTAGCACCCAAGCCAAGGGGACCTTGGACAGAGAAGACTAAATACCCATTTCTCCATATCCATCTCTCCTGTGGGTCAAAGGCAGGGTAAGAATACCTAAAGCAGAGCGTAGGCAAGTCAATCCTCGACGGATGTATCGGAATGCTTGAGAATCAAAGAGACATGCCTGTTGGATACAGCCTGTCCGTCTAAGCACGTTACTTTCTAGTAGGGAGTACACCAGGTAAGTTACACCAAACAACCTTGCGTTTACAAACAATGGCTCATCATTTGCACATCAGCAACTGTCAATGTAATTTCACCCTGCTGATTTCTATGGCTAATGCATTCAATAACTGGGCTAGTTTGTGCTGTTACAGTGATTGCAGGACCATTCTGGCTAATAACCGGGAGCTGCCCTAAATCCTCATTTCTGCCCCATCTACTTACATCCGGAAGCCCACTCACCCCTGACGCTGCCACAGCCCCTCGAACGCACGTCCAGCAAATGGCCTACTACTGTGCTACTCACTGCAAGCACCCGCTGAAAATAGCTATGGTTGTGCTAACAGAACGAGGATCTTAAAGATAAAATATGTTTAGAAGAAAGAAGGAATGCACAACAATATTTACATACAGACTAGCTATTTGTACAAATGGCTCTTAAGTAGTAATACTGATAGCAATCATAGTGATATCATTAATTGTGTGTATTTTAAATTTAAATGGGAGAGACAGCAACTGAACATAAAAACGGGGCACATTCTCACTTCTAATACGTGTATGTCCTTTCACAAATTTGTTTAAAAACAAGAAGTTAACAAAATTCAGGACAGAAAATGTTTGTTCTTGAATTACAATAACTCCAAATTAAACTTATGGCATGGCAAAAAAATAGCCTGAAGTCTATCTAACCAAGACTGACTTGGCTAAAAGGGTGAGCATCAGGGAAGTCAAGGCGAGAATGTACTTCAAACACCTGCAGATACTCAGTGAGAAGTGGAAAAATCTTCTGAAGTTCTGTCTTATTTATTTGAAGACAAACTCACAGCACCAAATTTCTGAATATTTTGTTCTCAGAACATCTCTCAGGTGAGTATTCTCCGTGAAGTACCCTTTTGTGTTACAAACACGCATGGCTGCTGACAACTGCACTGATGCTACATAGGTCACCCTTCCACCCACCCCAAACTGAAAACTCACTGTGGTGTAAATACGCCCCTTCTACATGATCAGTTCTAGTGAGCACAGTGTATTTCACTTCTCTCTCCTTAGTGTACTATTTAAGAAATGTAAGTTGAGTAGTCTTAGTTTCATTCCTTCCTGCAATGTCAGATGATTAATAAACAGACATACTCAAAACCAAATGAAAAAATATGCAGTTGTGTAAAACCTTACAACATGGCTTTGCATTCATCACAGATGGACACAAGGTCTTCTCACGGCACTTGCAATATAATTAGAATTCAACAATAAAGAAGAAAATTCCCCAAATAAAGGATGCAAAGATTACAATCTAAATACAATGTTGTTAGTTGAAAGAAATGAATGTAGAGTATTGAATGTTCAAAATTGTGTTGAATTAGATAAGCAAATCCCATGTAGACTTTGTTAATGATTCATAATCAGCTAATAAGCTCATCTCTAGTAGAATAATGATCCATGGACCTGTTAGCTCATTTATCACTATGTTTTACAACACCGGCAAAGAAACTAATTAAATCCCAGCATCATTACACAGAATTCCTTTTAATAGAGATACAATGATGCACTAGAGGCTACAGATTACACTGCAAATTGTACCAAGAGATTCTGGACAGAGAGTTTTAATTAACATGTTAGCAAGAAGCTGCTCACTTAAATAATAACTAACTAGGAAACATCTGCACACTCAAAAACGTTGTAGGCAGGAGAGAGTAAGGAAAGGAGCATTATGAGGTATTGAAAGCGTAGACTTTCTATCCACAGAAAAAAGCTGTTGCTGTTCACTGACTGCAGTTGTTATCCAACACAAACCAGAAGGCAGAACTCTGGCTCCAGATCGGCACTGAAGATGCTGGTACGGGCATGTATACCAGATTATCAGGAAAAAAAGAAAAAAAGAAAGTCTGTGCAGGAGTACCACTAGGCCAGTGCAGCTGGAGCATCTCCCAGCATATGGCAAGAGTTCATCAGGCAGAGCACAGTAAGTTTCCTCATTTTGCTCCTTGCAGGAGAGAAGACAGATGGGTAACTGCCCAGAAGAACTGTTCCCTGTTATGCAAGCAAGAGAAAAGCATACATTTCTGAAGAAATAATATAGTGAAATAAAGAGTGAAATGACTGAATAGCCCACCAGTACTGGTATTCAAAGGAAAGACAACCCTATAGTGGGAAAGCAATCACTAGAATTCCCTTTTCACCTGAACATCCCAACCTAGAGTAAGAAGCGCACACAAATTCTGCAGTGAACCTGAGACAAGAAGCGGTGTTTGCAAGTATCTTTCAAATGCACATGTAAAGGAATACGCAGCCCCAAAACGGTGAGTAGATGCTACGGCTACTGAGAAAGTAATCAAAAAGGCACAACTCTCTAGCAAAACGCCCCAGGCTTTGTTGTTTTTACCTTTTTTTATTTCTGAGAATAGTAATTAATCAGAGAAGCACAGAGACACATCTGAAAATGTTTAACAGGTAAGGTAAACCAAACAAAATTGTGATACAGTTTGTCACATGGGACAACGAGTCCCACTGAAAATACAGCTCTCCAGAAGAAACAACGATCAGAGAATAAGCAACCAAGATGGATCGGAGAGAACATCTTTCATATCTTACTGACTACATCCGTCACTTGATAGGATACAGGTGGTGTGCGCTAGCCTGCCAGTACGCAGGGAACCCATATTCTCTCTTTAAAAAAACCCCTAAAAATAAACACTGTACCGTTTTAATCCAGGGGTATGAGCTCTGGCACAGCCTGTGTTCCCACACAAGTTAGAAGTGGGTTTGATAAAATCACGAAGCTTACCTTGCCTTTGGTTTTTTTAGCTCTAAAAGCCAGATTCCTCTGTTCTGGAGCTGCCTATTAGTCTCCTTTCTGTCTGCTGAACGGACTACACCTAAACCGACTGCCGGTCCCTCGACAGCATCATCCCCTTTCAGCTCACACGTTTATCCTCACTCTCAGATCAAGACTCATTAGATCAAGATGAACAAACTATCGGTCTCATTCTTCCTTCCTGAGTGTAATTGAGAGGGATTCTGTCAAAGCTCAACGTGCAATCTTCCACTCTCTCAGCACCGTGGTGGCTTTGACATTTCATACGGTCTGCTTCCAACATACCTCCAAAATTCTACCACATCAGCCAATGTCATTTTAGGCCACAGACAAAAATAACGTGTTTGTAGATAACTGAGCATAAATTCAACTCTTTTGCTATAGAAATGGTTGTTCTGACTTCAAAATGGGAATAAATTCTTTTTAATTTAACCATAAACCATTCTTCATATTTAGCAAAAGGAGAACGCTTGGGCAACTGCAAAATCTATGTGGATTTCACCTGCTGCACAGATTATCCTAAGCACTATTATTCAGAAAACCTTTGAAACAAAATTTAGTGAAATCCCTAAAAGAATAATAATAAACTGTTATGAAATAATACCAGCTGGTTCCACAGAAAGTGACAGGCTGCTTGAATTGAGCAGGATCTACATAATTCTTTACCTTCTATGACTTGGAATTTTTTTAAGTAAAAATATGATGAAGATAATATACTAACAACAGAAGACATAATCAGTTTCTCCAGAATAAATCTAGACATTTAGTAAAATTAAACCAAATGCTCCCTTTCACTGAAAATAGTAATTAACTAAAATAAAACCATCAATAAACGTCGACTTACACTTGATCTTGTGCTCTGTCACAAAACCCACAATAATCAGGATCATGTTGCATAGTTCTGTGCTCACAGCAGACTTCTCCCTTGTTTTGCGCAGTCACTTCCACACTTTTTTTTTTTTTTTTTTCCAAAGTGGAAACCTTGGAATAACGCTAGCGTGCTATGGTGCAAACCCACAATCTTTCTGGCTTGTTGTAAATCTGAACCCAATACAGCACGGGGTCCATCCCAAGGGCACGGCTGCAGCAGTACTGGGAGAACTGCTGCACACCTGTAGGCTGGCGCACACCCACTTCTGGTGCTGCACAGAAGTGTTAATTCGCCTCATCCCTGCAAATACCAGCACCGCAACACTAACTGGGCAAATGTCCCCACTGGTGATGTGACTGATGGAGACATACACGTCGTCAACGAACCTCCTCATTTTTTTATTCCCTTTCATGCTTATGCTTGCAATCTTTTCAAAACTGCTCCGCAGGTTGGTATTTTAAGGGCTTTTCCAGTCATCATGGATTTTACTGAGATTTCAACAGTCCATAGAGTTCTTTAAATTATTTAAGTGCCAACACAGAATCTATTGTTTACCAGTCACCCGAGGTCAACTTAATTTTGAAATGTTAAGCTTCTCTAGTTTTCTCCCTCTCAGTGAAATTCTCCTTTACCAGGCACCACAGCAGTAAAACATCTTGACATCACTTAAATCTAGAATGGATAAAACAGTAATTTTAAAAAACTGTTTCAGTATTTTAAAATAGATCCTTAAAAATCTTTTGTTTTCCTTAAAAATACTGTTACGTGAAGTTCAATCAGAAATGACAATAATTTACATAAAGGCCCTGCGTGTAACCAAACAACATTTCAATAAGTAAATAAGAATATGTTGTATCAATGTATCATTTTAATGAGCTAAAGGGTACTAGGGTTTTTTTTTTAATTGTGTGAGGAAGCAAGCAAAAAAATCACCTTTACTTTAGAGGCCAACTCAAGTGTTACCAATGTATTAGAAAGTTATGTATCTTCTATACTATTTTCATTGCCAATTCTTTAGGCGTTTGGCATCAATAAATGCTTTTGGTTTAATTACTTTTGATTTCAGTTAAGTGAAAAGAAGCAAAGAGATTTTTCTGTCTGAAGAAATTGCACAAAGTTGAGGAACTTCCCACAAACTGAGAAAGCAAGAAATCTGGTTTTCTGCTTTGAGTAGGTGTGTGTAATAGGCAGTTGAGAGAGGATCAGGTCTGCTAATTCTAAAGCCACAAGCATGGGCCAAATTTTGAAGACTGTTTAAGTAACTGTAGGTGCAGGGATCTACAGGGATTTTTTGAGAACTGCCAAACGGGTACTGGCCTAGCAGTTCGAGTAGGTTATGCCGAAACTGATCTAACTACAGGTTGCTATTAAAACAGATTGTCCTGGACTCAGAATTTGTGTTGTCTTGTTTTCCTCCCCATGCATCAAACTGCACGATGACATGATCAACTGGACTGTCTCACAGGAAAATAGTCCCAGGATTCACCCCAGAAAGGGCTGAAAACCTTTGGCTACATCTGGCAGACAGAGACCTGGAAAACTTATGCAGCAGCAGCAGCATGCCGTGAGATTTGACTGCACACTGCATACCAGTTCCCAGACTGCCACTGCAATAGCGGAAAAAGAAAATACAGGTACACGTGCTGGGTAAATTGTCCTATTCCTTTTGGAAACCTGCTTTAAGACAGAATATCTGACCTTCAGGAGGTATCCTTCTCTGTTCTAGCCACATGTAGCCCAGAAATCCACCTGAGACCACATGCCCAATTTTCAGATGTACAAATCAGAAGAGACAAACTCCGTTCCAGTTATCTAAAAACCTGCACTATGATGACCAAGGGAAACACTACTTTTTCCAGTTAATATTTCCTATTTTATAAATGAACACAGTTTGAAAATATCTAAAAAAATTAAGAGCTTGGCAGTGTAGCTTTTTCTTTTCACAGTTGAATTAATGGGAAACAAAGAGCAAATAGGAAAAATCTGTTTTTGAGTTGGGTCTGTTCTAAAATTAGTTCTCAAAGGACTTTTACAGGAATTTATTCCTTAAGAGCGTAGCATCCAAAGAAACCGTCCATCAGAGCAATTGGTCACTCCAGCACGATCACCAACTTCTCCTCATTGATTTCTCTGAGATTTTTATTGTCTAATGAAATGTAATTAAAGACTCTGATGGTGCCAATTAAAGACTTGAAGGAACAGAAGTTGGTGTTCACATTATTGCGTGGTAAAACGCAGAGATGCTGTAAACATACATTAGCCATTACAGTTCTCATGAGTCCCTGAAAACAACTCATTAGTGTCCTTAGACATGACAGATAAGTACAGTAAATGAGATAAATCTATCAATATATTCATGGTGTGCAAAATCAGGGCTTCCATCATCATGTTCCAGAGTGACAATCAGAAGGTTAAATACACCTTCTGCAAGAAATAAATGTAAGATGCAGAGCATCTAGCCAGAGTGTAGAAAGATGCTGTGTGAGAAACTAACAAAGACATCAGACATTTCATTTACACATTGGGTAGTTTCATCTGAAGTTCAGGTGCTATGAACTCCCACAGTTGTTCAGCCAAGGCTAAATTTTATAAAACATACTGATTTAACTTAAACTGCTGTAATTTACAAAGTTATTTCAGAACTGAGGGCTGTCAGTTTGTGGAATTCGATGCAGGCTGCTGGTTACCCATGTAAAACCTCAGTAGATAAAGAGCTAGACACACATCCAGGCATGATAAGGCCTATCACAGTGCACTAGTCGTAGTGCTGCACGCTGCTAAAGATGTCAGTATTAGACCAAGTACCACTTTCCAACGTCAGATACTGCAGCTGGAACCACTACCAACCACATTCAGAGTACAGACTCATACTTTCTCTTATGAGCATCTTTACTTACCAGCTATTTTTTCATTCTTTCTCCCAACTTTTCTGGACCTCCGCTAGTTTCATGAACTCTTTTAACAAAAGCCTGTAATTAGATCCTTTTCTTGTACATCTGTGCCTTACCACCAATTTCTGTATCTTTTTAACATTACACATTCACCTTTTCATATCTACCTTTCAGAGTTCTCAACTGGGAGCAACAGCTTTGCATATTGTTGTGGGAAAACTCTACAAAGTCTCCTGCTGAAGTGCAGCACAATCAGAAAAGCAGAATAATTGTTGGTATCCCTCCAGAATGAGACAGAAACCAACAGTGCAAATATTAATGCCTCACCCAGAATATTGGTTTCATTTTTGTTTGCTTTATGTCAGAAATAACACAGCAGGAAGAGAAGGACTTCAAAGACAGGTCACAAAAATGGTGCCAAGCTAGCAAGAATTTAACTACAAGGCATAATTACCAACTGAATCTGCTTAGTTCAGAAGGAAAAAGATTTCATGCAGTTATACAAAGCAACAAACTGCATAGGGAGTAAAACAAGAATTCCCACTTACTGCATCTGGGAATACAAGAATATGATAAATAAATCTGAAAAGTAACTAGTACCTTTAATGCAATCTTTANGAAATGAACGAAATTGCACATAAAATTCAGTAAGACATAACACAAGAGATATTGCTATAGATAAAGAAAACATCTGCAAATGATGGGCTGGTAGCACCAGTGACATTGTGATGACTCAGACAAATGATTGTTCTAGAACTTTGAGATAGAGGAGAATCTGTCCTCTAAACTCTTCTACCTGTTCAGTGTAGGAAAGGGTATAGCAATTCCACAGGTGCACAATGCATATCCTGTAGTCCTTTCTAGAAGGATAAAGATGGTCATCTCTACAGACCTGGTGCATCAGGCTGGTACCAAGTCTGGAATCACTGACAGCACAAACGAGACTTTTCCTCCAGGTTCCCACGATTGCAAGAAAGCCGCATGATGGGTGTTTCTGTGTACATCTCAGCCTCTCCTCTGTGTTCAAATGGGAAAGCATAAACTGGACTTTTGCCATTCTTTGTACCATGGGATCTATTTTAAACATATAACATGGTTTATAAGCCATTTTAAAAGTACCACCCACATGTTTCAGAATGGTCTTATTTAATGTGAGTGCAGACAATTTCTATAACTTGTCCACCATTAAGTCTCTTACAACAGCAGGGGTTCTAGCAACAGTCAGCTTACCGTAGCATGAGAGGCAAGTCCTGATTCAAAAGCAAAGATGGAATCATTCTAAATCATTGTAACACTATGTACGCCAGCAGTAGCAGAACAAAAAGTGGTCAAGGAATACTGTGGCCTTACTGCCCCCTATTCTGAAGCGTAGAAAATTACAACTTTCCCTGAACTACACATTCCAAACGGTTTAGCAGAGACTGGAAAGAATTCCTCTGAAAAGGAAATAAGAGTGGAGGTGTGGTTTCTCCTAGTTCCATAAAACTGTTATTCCTAGATACTACCTGTATTCCCTGATGCAGAGGCTTGTGGCCACTTTATGCAGAAAGCACTGTGGGGAATGAGCTCATTTTTATCCTGAGCTAGTCTTTGTAACTCTTTGGAAAAATAGGTTAGCATCATCCAAACACAACCAACTAAACAGACTCAAGACGCACAGGGAATATCACTTTCTATCATACTGGGGTATTTTTCTCTTCTTGACACACAGAAGATATTATATAGTCATTCACGCAACGAGGACCTCAGGAAAAAGTCCAAGGATTATACATTTTCCCATAGTTGCCTTTTTTCCTCTGCTATAAATATCTGCTGGCACATCAGTTGCATCTGTTATTTCCTTTTTTCTACCACTGTTGGCCCACGCACCATCATCAGTTCACGTGGCCAAAAGGTAACAGGTTAGTACACACTGCAGCAGAGGTATCATCTGAGTACTCTACACATTTAAAGAATTGAGGGTGCTCAGCAATTTATACAGCAAGAACAGGATTCAAGATCTCAAGGCCCGTATCTATTTCCATTTCCCTGCCAGCTTATTGGACTCTATCTGTGAACTGATTTATTTATTCTATTTGTTATTACAGGAAACAATAACCCCAAATTTAGCTGTTGTTTATGTTCAAACTCTGATGTTATGCACACAGAGCTACTAGAGGAGAAGGATCTTAGTTTTATTACAAATATCCTTTTAGGTTTGGTGGGGTTTTTTGGCTTACATTGCAGTAAACAACTGGGGGGGCAGGGGGAAAGGAAAACAAACCAAACAGTCTTTTCCCAACAAAACGCATTTGAGTCTAGCATCCCCCTCTTATATCTGTCCATAACAGAATCCGCAACCTCTAAACAGTGAACATGAAGTAAATGAACAATCCCAAAACACTCACTGGCATTTGCTCAGACACTGCTCAGACCCTACTTGCACAAGTACCAGGATGGAGAATACCTGTAAGAAGCAACATTTGATTACGCAGAATAACCTCGGCGTTACAGGGTTATTTCTTTGTAAGCGTATTTCCTTTAAGGTATTTCAGATTCCAACATGGCAGTTCTTCACCCTTATTTTTATTTTTCTTTTTCTTTCTGTCTAAATTACACCAAGTGGAATGACATCAACACTGTTGATTCTACAGGCAGTTAACCTCACCACAGTTGCATTTACTTCCATAAATTCATGCCAGCAGCAACTGATTTTACACTCACATTGAATTGTGACTTATTTTTAAAATTAAAAGAATTACCTTTTGAGTAAAATGTGATTTTTTTTCCTCAAAATCTCAGCTAATTTTTTAGTACAGAAACAAGTTCTCACTCTCTCTTCTTTCATCATGAAAGTCTTAAATTTTAAGTACAAGTCACAGCAGAAACAATCCTAGTGCACAATCCTGATTCACAATTAAGTGCATTAACGCCAAGTTGATTAGGATGCTTGTAAGAATGCGTAATTTTGGGAATGAACAATGACAGATTCATTACTTTCTTTTTTAACTATTAAACATCTTTACTCTTTCCTCCAGTTTTCCTTGTTTTCTGTTTTAGAGTTTTTCCTCATAGTGCAAATATCCCTCCCCTTCCCTGCTCCCAGTCTCACATATTTTGCCTACAGTTCCTCAAACACAAAAATTTCTATGCCTGTTATCCCATGAGCAAGAACTTCCCAAATAAAGTAAAGCACAAACAAATTACTTCTCTTATATCAAAACACATTAGGCAGACACCACAGCCTCTTTGTTGGATTTTGAAGGGGATTCTGCGGGAACAATGAAGCTTAGGTTTTGAGCAAAGGTAATTTCGGAAGGTGGAATCACAGCTTAAGAAACTCTCCAGAGAATTTTCTTGATGCAAAGCCAACAAGACTTTGTGATAATTTCTTAGGAACTGGCCTCATTCCAAGTTGGATTTTAAACACAGATTATAAAGCAAACACCATCCCCCACAAGTATTAAGAAAGAAGAAAATAACAGAATGGGGGCTGCAGAAATGGTCTCTATTGTGGGACCAAAACCCGTCAATCAAGCAGGTTGACAGGCATCAGAGATTGACAGACAGGCCCTCTCTCTTGACTTCAGTTATCTGGGGGAATGGGAAAAGTGTCTGCAAGAACATGTTAAATTGCCAAAGTCATTACCAGTCACCAATTACCAAAGAAAAGATAACAAGGTGTATTTTAGAAAAATCGATGCAACAACATGCATTTCAATAAAGCGAGTTTTTCAGAACTTTAGAAAACAAAATGAACTATTTAGGGAATACATGATGGTTTTTTCATAGAATACCAAGCACTTTACTATGCCAGCAGGCTTTGGAGATTCATCACTATTCTCTCTATATTTTGTATTGGGGCCAGAGGTCAACCAACAAATATTTCCCTTTGTCTCTTCTTAGGCTTAACCTAAAGAACAAAAGTAAGCTCTGTATCTGAATGATTAAATCTAGGTTCTGTGCTTGGCAAACTATAGTCCAAAAGCCATTTTGGTTCCCAAGTGCCCTTATTCTAGTTGCAGAAGTAAATTCTATTATATGTTAATAAGTTACCAAAAAAGACCAAAGGACCTTGATATTTACTGCCAGATTTGATTTTTTCATTCACCCAGGCTGAAAAGACCCCCTATGAATTGTGTCGGACCCACTGCAAGATCTTCAAACAGGCTGCCTAAGCTTCGAATATCACATTTTTCTCACATTCTCTCTTCAAAATCTTTCTGTAGTCGTGACCTAAGTCAAGTGAAGTGAAATTTCTTCTGACAGAAAAATTAAGAAGCCTGCAACTAAGGCTGTGAGAAAATAAAGTCTTTGCTGCAATGGAAGGAGGCAGCCCCCTTGTTTCTGTTTCCTTCCTTCTGCCAGCACGTTCAAGAGAAAAAGCAAGACAACCTTTTGCAACATAAATAAAAGTGTTAACTTACCGTGAATTAAAGTGTACTTGCGTTCAGATTTTCCAAGCTCTCATAACAGTAATTAAAAATTATTGCAAATATATTGAACACATAAAGTGAATTATTTCTTTCTAGACTGCTGCCCACTTGTTGTTTGTTGAATTACTCCAAGTGCTTTCCTTCTTTTACTTTAGCTGGCATTAGGTGGTTCACTTTTAGGAGCTGCTTCCACTTTCAGTGGCCAGCAGGTCAAGGGAGGTTTTCCTCCTACTCTGCTCTGCCCTGGTGAGGCCACATCTGAAGTGCTGTGTCCAGCTCCGGGCTCCCCAGTTCAAGACAGACAGGGAACTACTGGAGAGAGTCCAGGGGAGGGCTATGAGGATGATGAGGGGACTAGAGCAGCTCTCTTCTACGAAAAAAGGGTCTACTCACATCAGCTTGGTCAGGGACCTGTCTAGTCAAGTCTTTGGAACACCTCCAAGGATGAAAATTTACCCACAGTATAAAAAAAAAAACAACCAACCAAACAAACAAAAAACCTCACCCAAAACCCAATCAAAAAACCCCAACAACAACCTTTTTGCTGCATCTAGGTGGAACGTCCCATGTTCCAACTTGTATCCATTGCCTCTTCTCCTATTGCTGTGCACCCTTGAGAAAAGTCTGTCTCAGCCTTCTTTGTATCCTCTAGTCAGGCAGCTGTAGACAACAGTAAGGATTTCCTTTAGCCTTGTCCTCTTAGAATAACTTTTTAAAGTATTTAAATGAAAAACTAAATACAGCATTGAAGTTCTTAGCTCTTGACTAACTAGTATTAGGAGAAAAACATTCAAAACACTTACGTAAGTATTACAGTGAAGGGGGAAAAATTCCAAGACAACTGAAAATGGCTTGCTAAAGACCTCTTAGACTCATTCAACTCCAGAGCTAGAAAACTACTTAACTAGCTGAATTAATTAGCTGAATCACAGATGAGGGACCATAAATGCTCTCGTATTTCTAACAGTAACCTTGTATGGATGTGCATGCAGAAGAACATGAGCATTAGTTCTCCTGAACACCAGCAAAATGCCTGTATAGAGAGCACCTAAATCCTGCTTACGCTCTATTTTGTTGGCTTAACCTTGTACTGGTCATCTCTAACAGAAAGACATCCCCAGAGTTTTAAGCCCAAGTTGACTAGCTCCTTTTAACATGTATGAGCCCGATTTTCAAAAGGGAAGCCACCTCTGACACCCAGTATTCAAGCTGAACAAATGCCAAAACCAACACCCATTTCATCATAGGAGAAGGAGAAGGAGAAGAAGGAGAAGGAGAAGAAGAAGAAGATATTAATTCTGAAAATGCTTTCTACTGATGTTTTTCTTAACTGTCATGACACCTTTATTTTTAAAGAAACCTAGCTGGAATAGAGACTGATTTTAAGTAGCATGTCTGCATAGTAACTTTGGGGGCAGATTTGCTTACAGCTAGTCTGATATAGGCGGGCACAGGTCTGTATTCTAAAGAGTCAATTATTATTGTGGCAGGTAAACAATTTTTTAAAATAAAAAAAATTCACAATGTACACAGAGCTGAGTTTTCGGAATGCTCAGTGCTGACCACAACTAAGCTGTTAATCTGACTACAGTCAACAACAGAACCACTACAGAAATTCCATCCACCACACAGTTTTATATACTTAATATAAATTTTAAAACAAAACCCAAGCAATAAATCCAAAAGAGGGAAGAAATGTTAATCATGAATGACTGCTAATTTGCAACCTATTTATTTTATAAAACAAATTCTTGTTATCAGTTTGATAATATGAACAGCTTTGTTATATTTGAGCAGAAATTGAGACACACGTCTTGTGTTTCTACTAAAGAAATTTTGCAGCATCACAAACAGTTAAGACTTCAGAGTCTAATTTTAAATATTCTAAATCCCTTACAAGAATCTGAAAAAAAATGCCTACTTAATTTCAAAACTCTAGCAGATTTTCAGCTTGGATGCTCAATATGACTGCTGTTCTTGAACATCAAAAGGAATCTGTTGAACACTATCAATTCTCTGCTTATCACTGGACAAAACAAAGGATGAAAAATTTTCAGCTTAGTCCAACAGGACAGATAAAAAGTGTAGTCTGCTAATAGTCCCTGTATGGAGAAAATCCTCTCCTTCGGGAACCTGGAACCCTAGCCAACATACTAAAAATGGTCCAAAGGTGTGCTCTTTTCTCTTTACTCACTTGTAGTTCCCGTATCTGCAAGAAGGTCCTGCAGCAAAAGCTGACGTGTCCTTTTCTTGCACTGCTCTTCTAACAGGAAGAGCAAAGAGGAAGGAAAACGAAGCAAAGCAGATCATGTACTGCATGTCACATTTCAGAGGGCAGGAAAAAAGTAATTGGTGCTGCCACATTCAGAAATGGGAAAGAGGAACCGAGTGTCTGTTTTCTCAGCAGCAACTTCTGTGAATCAAAGACCAAAGAGTTTCACTGCCAGACAAGCTGATGCTCTCTGATGCAACCTCAGGAGCTGTAGTGACAGCAGCGAGAACTCCTCGTAAGAGAAAAAAGGATGTATTCAAGAAGAATCATTTTGTTCATGGGAGCAGACTTGTGTGACTTGCTCAGTTAGTAGCAAGTAGGACAACTGGTCTGTTTGGTGCACTTTTGTTCCAGGTCCACTATACAATACCTGAAGTCCAATGGGTCCTAGTCATTGAATTACTTGGGAACAATAGCTGGTCCATTCTCCATGTGTTTGTCATTACATGTGAACAAACTTACAGCATTCCCAGAGCACTGTGTATCACGACATAATAAGAACAGAAACTGAGGAGGAGAGCATACAGAAAGTGACTTCCAAGGTTTATTATTTTAAGACTGAATTTTCTTTACTCAGCAGTGTATACTCTTACTGCCACCCACCAGGGAGAGAAAAACAGAACCCAAATTAAACCTAAAATTTCAAATGAAAGCTCACAAAGACAAAACAAACACAATTAGGAAAACCAATCAGTAAAGAGCATTTGAGAACGAGGGTCAAAACAAAAATGATGTAAAAAAACTTATATCAAAATTATTTTAATAATAAACATGCATTCATACTAAGACGCCATTTGAAGTCTTAAATATAATTCTTCAGCATGCGTATGTTACAATGATTAGAACATCCCTTATAGTTTCTCTAACAACATATAAATATTAAGTCATCTTTTCTGCTCTACAAATCTAAGAAACATGCAATTTCAGTCATTCATGAGCAGCTTATCTCGCCTGCAGATTCACCATGCCACAAATGAACAGACAACAATACAGTTCTCTGCAGCTTCTGCTCCATACGGTTGCCTCAACTCTACACTGCCACCAAGCCTCACCTGCAGGAGGCCATCCCATTTTACTGAGGCACAGAAAGCTGAGTGACTTCCTACAAACCTGAAAACAAGACACAGGTCTCCGACTACCTGCCTGTTAATCACTGTATTAAATATTTTGCTTTCCATAAATGTAAGAAGTATGACCATAATTTTGCTTTTGAACAACTGAATCTTTCATTCTTGACATTAAAGATAAAATTCATATCCTCAGGAAAGTAGCAAGTTTTGCAACCTGCACTTTAGCTAAAAAAAAGATTATTTCCCACCTACTCCACACCCAATTTATACATTCAGATGCAAAGAAAAGATATACATCCTCAACCATCAATAATACGAACAGGATTTGGCAATTATCTCTATAGAAAGAAAAAAAATCGCCTAGAAGTAAGAGCAACTAAATGACTATTAGAAAGTCTTTCTGAGCTCCAAGAGTAATTCACATAAAAGGGCTAATTATTGCTTGTAATTCACACATGAGAGGTAAGGCTGGCACAAGAGATACAACACAGGACTGGTTTGCATTTCCTAATAGTCACATTCTGTTAATACTGCTGCAATGTCAAGCAAACACATTAACAGTAACATGACACACTCTAAAAAGCTAATAGATTTTCTGGACTAAAAAACCCCCATGAATAAAAATGTTAGAAGACTCATTCTGATTTTAAAGTATAAGCAAACAGGCAACGCAGCAAAAGCAAATGTTTTGCATTTCACTGAGACTGGAGCTGCTCTCACCACTAATGAGTTCACTGCATGTATGTATGTATGTATGACATATGTTGGTCCCCTAGTTCATATTAGGAGTGTGCTTTTGATGGAAGTCACGTCATCAACCCTTTTCACTGTACTCCCGTTTGTGCTGCAGAGTTGTCCTGGAGCACACGAGCTGAGTTCCTTTGCGTGAAACTAAATCGTAAGATGCGCTCCAACCAGCTATGGACACTGAGCCATCAGAAGCAGACTAGAGCAAGTAAACACAAAAACCCGCCGAAAAACACAAAGTTTGAACCTATGTACAAAGCTGCACTTACTGGGCTCCACCAGGTTCTAATGCAGACATATACCACAATCCCTCAACAAAATCTGTGTATTTGAGTGGCACTGCTAATGTATGAAATGTAACTCCTGTGTCTATGCATATGTGGGCCTATTCTCTCTGATTTTGCACTGATTTAATCTAAACTAATAAATTCTATTTTCCAACAGTTTACATCAGGGTAGAGTCAGTCTATAGCAGCCATACTGTAGTACAACAGCTCCTGGTTTTCAAGGAAGAAATGTTTAGCTGCGTATTTCAGACTTGCAGCACAACCTTTGCCAACACTTCAAAGACTTCTTTGGAAGATCTTAATTTACGCTCTTGATCCTCTGCAGTCTCCATACCCAGGCAGGCTGACATTTGATTTTTGTACCTCTGCCTTCCCGCAGAACACTCACACCAGATAATGTGATCAAATCAAAACTACTTTCCATACAATTATAAAACATAACAGGCCACAGCAAAAAATGTAAAACCTCTAAAGCAGCTCAAAGCTAATTAATTTCTATTACTAGTGAAAGAACCACCACTTAATGTGTCTTTTCTTATTTAAATTACCATTGACAGCACCTGCTTTTTTTATTCTTGGGAAATCCTGCTACAATACTAGTTAAATTATGTAAGACTGTAGAATTTATGAAGATAAGGCAATTACCATTACAAAAAACAATTCCAGGTTACAATTTATGGTGAAAAGAAAAGAGTTATGATGCTCTGTTAAATCATTCAGTGATGCATTACACACTTAGTTAATCCCTCTAGTTGTGAAAATTTAGGACTAAATGGTGTCATTGTGTTCAGTAATTAATTATTTTGCTTCCTTTAGTGGATACTTCATCTATGCTGTTAAGGCATAAAGCAACTTAATGAACATCAAATGCACAAGCCTACATGGCAACCATGTAATATATATAAATGACCAAAAGGAGGCAGGAGAAATGACTGAACCCCCAGCAACATCAGAGGTAAACTTTGTTATAAAAGTAGAAGGCACCTCCTGGTACCCAGGCCTTCTGTCCTCTCTGACAAAACAAAGTTTATTTAGAATTTCCTGCATGTTCTTCTCTAACAGCAACTCCAAATACCTCTGTTGAAAACAACAGGCCTGGACTCACATCTGCTAACCCGCCTGTACTTAGAAAAGAGATTGCCCATCCATAAATATACCTGGAACATGGTTCTGAGTAAAACACCTGGAGAGTCTGAACAGGCTTTGCTTCTAGGCTTTGAAGAGAAAGGATTTTCCAGATATGTATGAAAGACAGAATGCACCATTCTCTAAAGCTTTGGTTTCCTTTCATAGGAATGGCAAAGGAGAACTCTTCTTGGAATTTGATTTTTTTTCTCCCTGTCACAGACTTTTCCACCTTCAGAAGATAAAGGCTGGACTCCAGTGTCAAGTGGACCAAGACTGAACATCAGATTAAGGCATAAGATCGTGGACATACACGTCACTTCAAGCTGATCATAAATATAAGTCATCAGCCCTCTGCCTGGGTAATGGCAGGCATCACGCAGAAGAGTTAATCCTGGGTTCAGAGAGCACTCCTGACTGAAGTCTAACACTGGTCAGTGAGAGTTGCTCTTGCTGGCAGAGAACACACTCCCTCAATTTAGAGGGTACGCTTCTTTGATATTTTGTACTAAAAAAGCATACCAAAAATTAAATGAAAATTATAAACCAGGAAAATTTCTATCTTAAAGTTGTGATTGCAGCTGCCTAAACTTGAGGATTACATTGTCTGGAAGAATCACGCTATACAGAAAGAAGGAAGGGAACGATCTTTTCCGGGCTGGGTACCCCCATCCTCCTCTGAACTGCTCACTGCCAGAGTTCACTTGAAAACACATTAGGAATCAAAGGTGCTTTGGTCAACAACTCGCTGCAAAGGAAAAAAATTCCTAAGTCAGAAGGGTTTGAAATCTTCAGTCATATTGATGTTAGAAATCAGGTTCTTTTGCACACACATGTGGCTGTTCAGATGCTTGCACAGCTTACATTTAAAGGATTCAATAAAGAATGTGAATGACTTTTTATAGCAGGAAATTGCTAAACATAGGCAAGAAAATGAGATTTTGGTCAAACAACAGATGGTAACTCCAGATAGCCAGAAATATTTGCAAACCTCATACTAAGGCAGCTTTTGCTTCATTCTAGTTCATTTTCTGTTTAATAGGAACAGACAACAAAATGCATAAAGTGCATCCTCTTCTTTACCAAAAGTATCCAACAATTTCAGTCCATAGGGCCACACACACAACAAACTGAGAGAGAGACACAACAGATGGAGAGAAAGACACAAGACAACTTCTTGGTAGAGACTTTTCTTAAGTTAGCTGTAAGAGAAAGAAAGAGCTTGTGTAATATTTACTGCTAGGATCCCATGTGAAAAAATAAGCAGCTCCATTTTTAGCCCTCCAGAATTGAAGATCATATCATAAGCTTTTCTATTGTCCACAGTAGTACTAGTGTCTACTTGAAACAGCTCACCTCATTAATGTACAGAATTTTATAATCACCTTTATTTAGATATACACAGTTTTGCATCTTTCAAGACCATCTCCTCTGTCATGTGCTTCTCAAATTTGTGGCAAAGGAAAATACCCATTATCTGTATTAATGATTTAGATGTTAAGAAACAAACTTCATACAATTTCTTAGTTTAAATTGATTACCTTCGGCTGGCCTCAATCTCCCCATGGTTCAGACTCACATTTCAAAGCTGCCTGATGTCTCCAGAATCAGGATCTGATCTCTCTGTAGGATCTCTGAGTGAATATTTATTAACAAGACTGGAGGAAGCAGCCTCTATATTAATCATCTTCTGTCAAAAAAGAGAAGGCTAGCAAGCAACCTGTGGAGTAGTCAATAGATTTGCCTTTCTTAATTCATTTAGGAAGGTTTAAGTCAACTTTCCCCAGTAGTAATTAATAAGAAGCTTGTCCCCTGTTCTCAATGGCAGTGGTGTTCTTTGAAACTTTGTAGATTTAGAACAAATATTTCTCAAGAGAAATGGCACTTCTTCTAGGAAATGATCCAGTTATCTCGCATTGAGGATGCAGCCTGCAGTCACATGAAATCATGCTGAACTTAACCCTCCCCCCCCAACCTTGTGCAGTATGAAACTGCTCAAATGGGCAATTTTCACACTTTTTAAAAGTATGAAAATCAATCTGAAATTGGTGAAATGTGAAAATGCCCCATCTGATAGATTCAGAGGGAACTATTTTTAAGAGAGTTTATTTTTTGAAAAAGTAATATTTTGGGGGAAATGTAATCACAAAAAATTCCAGGGAAAAAAAAGCAAACAATAACATCCTCTAGAAATGAGCAATGCTAATAATCTGGAGCTCTTAAGGCAATTTGAAAATATGAATTAATTTGGGAAGAACAACATATTTTACTTTTAAAACCCCCTACAACTATTTATTTTTATAACCGTTCATGTCCAATACATGGGACCAATACAAATATCCGAAACAGGTTCACGCATAGGAAAGGTGTTACTTCAGTAACTGATCTCCAAGCTGCAGACCCAGCTGCAATCCCTTTTTAAATGTTACTGTCTCTTACAAAGACCTTGCGCATGTAGTATGGGAGTGCAGGGAGCTGTATGAGGTCGCGTACACATAACAAAGGGTTGGGGCGGGGGAGAAAGAAAAGAGATATTTCTTTTGACTCATAGCTATAGGTACAAGCAAACAGATATTCTTCCTCTTCAGAACCTCTCTGAATGACAGCATTCATTTGATTTGGGAAAACTTTACTCCCAGAAGAGCAGAAGCAGAACACGGTCACTTCCATTAATATGCTGTGCTGTTGAGCCTCAGAGCAAGACAATACACAAGGATCACGGAAAACCAAAAAAAACCCAAAACCCCAGCAGAGCAGTGAGACAGGAATACAACAAGGAAAGCAACAAGCTTGAAATGGTATCATCAAAATTCCCATTCACCACTCACGCTGCAGAAGATGAGTTCAGGGTGTTTGCAAGAGTATGTGGGTCTCCTGTCCAGCCTCCCCACAAGAATAAAAATGTAGTTATGATGCCTTCTGAATCCCTCTTTGTCACTGCTCGTACCAACTTTGTGAATTTGAAAAGACTGGTGTGGACAAGTGAATGCCAGTCATAACTTCCTTCAGATGTGTCCTGTCAACTCACTTGGAACATTTTTCCTCAGAGGCAAGGATTAGTGGGTTAATCCTTCTCTCTGAGTACTTTTCTTAAACCCACGGCATTATTTTCATGCAGCTTTTGTGATATGAATAAATATGCTACAGAACAATAGGCTTTCAGGATCTATTCTCCAAAGTTTTATGAGCATTTATGCTAAGAAACAAAGATATTTCAGTAATTTTCACTGAGAGCGCGCCAGAAAGCACTTTCTACCTCGCTTCTATTCCCCAGCCTCAAAGTAAGACTCTCTTAGCAATTTAGATAGAGCAGGCCAAAGGAAAGGGAAATCTGAATTATTTTTGAACATTCTACTTAAATTTCCATACCAATACTCTAAACTTCACTTGCGCACCTGCCACTTTGTGAATAAATAGATATCTTCATATTTGCTATCTCTGTCAATAGATATATTAACTCTGCACTAGATAAAAAGGCCAGATTCAGAAATATGTCTAAGCACGCATCTCCTGTACTTTTCCCACCCAGCTCAGCGTGCATATCACGCCACCTCTCACCGAATACCGTCGCCCTGCTGCTTACCTACCAGTATCAAACTGACTGTAGACCTCTGCCCACTTACGCATCCTCTAATAAATAGAGCTCACCAAACCTGGCCAAGTTCAGGTTGCAATAAGATAAAGGGAGAGGAAAATAAAACAACTGAAGTGTAACAGTTGATATTGGGTATATTAAGCAAAATTGTACTGATTTACTAAATCCTCACTAATTCATTGTTCTTGTTCACAGGGAGATGAGTAGACACAAGGCAGCCTCTACCTAGGAGCAAGGCAGTCTATACCTGCTCCACAACATGCAGAACTGCACCTCACTGTCTGCTAAAAGAATCATTTTTAAATTCACTCTTAAAGTCTTCAATTTTAAGCTTTTCCAAGGTAATAAAAATGCAGAGAACTGCACAACTGGGCAGAAAATCTTTTTCTTTCCTATCAAGGCAGATGGCATTATGGTAAGCATCCCGCATTGCCTGAACATGCACTGCTGAGGTAGGACATCCTAGAACAGAAGAGAACGGGCAGAGGAAATATATTAAATGAGCATTGCATTTAATTTAAAGACTAATTTCTAAAATTCCTGTTTTGATAATTTTGTTTGCAATTGGTCAGATCCTAACAATACAACCCAACTCTAAGCTAGGTTTCAAGGGAAATGAGGAGGTTGCTATTTCCCACCAGGAGGATGAAACTGTAAGCCCACTGTGCTGGCATGGCTTTTATTTGGAGATATTTATAATGTCAGGTGATGGGATGTGCTAAATTCTAAACACTCGCTTCTCCTCTACGTATGTGCAACATCCCTGTTCAGTAAAGCACAAACCTGCTACTGCACTGAATTCTTCTGCAGCATCTTATGAATACAAGAGGCATCTTTTCCCAATAAGGTGACTAAGCTCACTGACAGTAAAAGTAAGGATGTGCTGCTTTACTTGGGTTTAGATCTGTCTATTTATTACCATTTTAAAATTATTTTTTTCCTTATTATTTGTTTCTAAATTCCAGACACAAACTAGACTACAACCCATTGTATACTCTCTAGCTTCTATGTCCAAATCATTCCAAACTGATTTACCCAGAAAGGTCACAGGTTTTGCACTCTATATGGCACTACTATTAGTGTTTCCAAATTCAGTTACTAATGTGGGCAAGATATTTCTAATCATAAAGAACATTTCTTTTCTGTCCTTTGAGTTCTACATGATGGTCTTTAATGCAAAAATCACACAGCGAGCACCCACAAGCTAGGGAGTCTCGACCAAAGTACCAGGTGCCTATCGATTCTCTCATGTCCACAGACAACTAACTTTGGCTAAAATGAGTAATATTCCGCAACTGTTATCAATTTACAACTAACTTCAGAAAATTAAACGAAACCAAAATTTTCACTAGTTATTTCTTGCTATTTTTTCTGTTGCTTTATTGCAGTAAAGAGCCAGTCCAGACCGTGGCAAATACTGTGTGCTCTGCAAACCCAGATGGGAAGTGCAGGGGGAAAATAAATGGAAAATAATAATCAAAAAACAAACAAACCCAAAAACACACACAAAACCAAACACCACATAAAAGATAACCAATATATTCCTTTTCAAAGATGAGTCTCACAGGGCAAAGGAAGTTAATGTTGGAATTTCAGATTTAATCCATTCCTGAGCAGGAAGAGCAATCACTTTGGCCTTAACCTCAGCTTTGAAAACACTGCTTTGCATACATGCTGCTTCAACATTTCTGGGTTGCAATTCAGCATCAAATAATCAATATTCAAGTCTGTTCCCCTTGCAGCCTCCCTGACACACCAGACTGAATTCCACCTTCTACAAGAGCGCTGACACCATTTGAAATTGAAGAACCAATTTTGCATATCTCCATGTCTTAAAGAACATTTTTGTGCAATATAGATGATAGGTTACGAATTTTTGCAAGTTGCTGGTATACGTACACCTACAGATCCAGTTCTGTTATTTTCATTGGTACGACTGCTTCCTGTATTGCCCAGATAGCAATAGGGATACAACACAGTAAATGCTATGCATACTTGAAAATTCATACAATCATAAAATTTACCATGTAAAGAAACATTTGCATGATTAAAGTAATAGCCTCTGTATTTATTTTTTTTTTTTTAGCAGGACTTTTGAGAGGACTTTCTCAACCTTTGGTGCAGCAGAGCTGTCCTGATCAGAAAGCCAAAGATTTTTTGCCATTTTAAACCTGATTTCTGGTACAATGATAGGCATACCATCTTTTTACAGCTGGCAGGCACTGAAGGCAATCTGCAAATATAATTCCATGAGAAATCACTTTACCTTCATTCAGATAAGCTATTTGCTATCCAGAATACTGCTGTAATGCCTGACCCTCAACTGGGAGTTCATTAGCAAAATTTCTGTATAACAGGAACATACTTGAAAATATATTTGGACAGGTGTAAACCAGACAGAATTTATCATCTCTATTTTTTCAATAAAAACTTCTCAAACATACACAGAAAATAAACCATAAGGGAGTAAGTTTTATTCTATTTTACTGCAAAATCCTACTTCAAAATTTTCAGGTCTTTTTATGTCCTCATTTTGTGACATTAGTGCATTTCCTAGATAAAAGTGATTACAGATTGGATGTCCTAATTAAGGAAGGGAAAATTCAAGGTTTACAGGGAGAATCTAGAGAGAGAGGTCCAGTGGCAATTACATTTTCACTGAGCACATAAAGAGCTTAGGAAAAATCTACAAGACAAGGCAACACTGTGGCTTTCTCCAGAGATGTACCCAAGCGGCATTTTTTTGCCCACGCACTTGGGGGTTTCCTGGTAGCACTGAAGGTACCCGTGATGGTTTCCTGAACTGGGTGACAAATTCAAACAGATTCTTTTACAGTAAAACACAAACTGTGTGATCAGCTCCTATAACACTGAAATAACCAAACAAAAAACAAAACAAAAAAAAAACACATCAAAAGAAACACAAAACAAAAAAACCAACCTAGAATCTAAGGGAGGCAAGGTATGAGCAGAGACAAAGCTGTTCTCACGCCTGCCTAAAGGTTTTCTGATGTAGGATATTTAAACACTGGGAAATCATAAAAAAAAAAAAAGGCCATGTTTACAAATTTTACATGCTCTCCAGTACATTGAAGACATATTTCTTCTGAAAAATTCTTCAGAATTCTCAATGTTTTGCATTTTTTAGCAGGAAGACTAAGCAGAGATAAATAAATATGATTTACTCTCTGGCAAGTCCTAGGAAATTTTTGCAAACCAGACATACCAGTAATTAAACACACATTTTGATGACGGAAACACATCTGCTGTACACAACCGTTTATTCTCCTTCTGTGTACGTCCAGCTTCTTCCTAAACTAATGCATCCTCAGTCCCGCCTTCAAGTCCTGGGACTTTGTTTTGCAGGTGGTTGACAAGTTTCTCTATGTGACATTGCTTCCTCCTGTCTTGAGTGTTCGTACAGACCAACTTCCAAAACCCATGGGATTCTGCAGGAACGGGCCCGAGTTGAGAGGGCAGTCAGAACGCTACAGTCTTAGCAAAGAGATGTATTACCACCCTTGCCACCTATGAATAGTGTTCCACACTGTAAGCAGTCCACAATGGGGCAGGTTGCAGGGAAAAATGCAGTCCAGCATGAGTCATTAATTAAGCCAATTTTCCCTTCAGTGTTAACAAATACTTTGGAACTCACCTCATGGCTTAATTGAAAACAAAATGCTGTATCTGGGGACATTTTAAGAAAGATTAAGCAACCTCAGAAAAAAATATGACACCTTCTGCTCAGAACAAGAAAAAAATTTGAGTTAGCTACCTTAGAATACTTGTTTTCTGTTCCCAGCACTCAGGACACCTGTAACAACGCTGAAGTATTTTGTTACGGGTGCATCTCACGTAATATGGTTGCGGCCACACTCCAGATGCCAAATCTGCGCTTGCAGCTTCCCCAGTTCTGTTTCCCACAAAGTAAGAGAAAGCCATTTTAACATAAAATCCCTGGAAAACTACTTAGGAAAATCCATACAACACAAACACTGTCCCACTATGCAGGAAATAAAACTAGCGCGTGGCCAAAAGCTCAGTGCCTGCACTGCAGGCTGTGCTAAGGTACATAACCCTACCAGAGGACCCAGATGTCTCTGTGCACCATGTCTGCAGCTAAACCTGCAGTAAAAAGTCTCCTCCCAGTCTGGGTTGACTCTAGCTCCCACTCAGCCAACTGAAATGCTCCTAGTAGTCTTTGAAAACACCACAGGTCTCTGGACTAGCTGTGGTCAACCATCATGGAACAATATTCAGCCTTCTTGTGAGGAGAAACACAGCTGAGCGTGGTCAAGTCAGAATGTGTTAGCAATTACCAGATCTTCTTGTTGCTACAAAACTTTGACAACATCAGTGACTGCAGAACATTCAACTTAGTATTCACCATTTTTAAAAATCACAAGTGTTCCCATGTCATTATAGTTCAGTACAGAGCTACTCTTGTGCAACGTCTTTGCACAACAGCTCTTAACACAAGGTGCCTGACCACCCTACCCTTCCTCAGTCTGCAGGAGCTCCTCATACGTGGTGTTGCCCCATGGTTCCCCTCAGCAGTACTGAAATAGTTAAGGTCACAACAGAGCCATGCTATGTAAAGGAGAAATTTCCCTGTCCTTGCCTAAGTGAATGGCTGGGATTAAACTGACAGCCCACCTTAGTGATGGTGGAATAATTGGTTGTTCAGCTCTGTCCTTGTCAGAGCTCTGACAGTTCTGCAGATGTCCTGCTCAGCTCTCCAAAGGTTAGCCTCAGCTGGAGCTGGTGTTCATTAATCATTCCTTCCTGACAGGACTCAGAGCAGCCCACATCTGCCACTCTGTCCCCCTCAATCCCTGTCGCACCCAGCTTGTGTGTAATCACTGCTGGTTTTCTTAGGAGGATACTTGATAAGAGAATATGCATTTAACTATGAGACACATGGTGTTGCCTTCTCTCTTGGTAATTCTTTCAGCAAAGGGCTGGTAATACGAATTTGGGGTCTTTGTCCAAGATGGTTCGGTACAAAAACAGTGAACTGTGGACTGGATGTACAAGAAGTATACAGGATCACAGTCTTTTTACAATGTCTGTAATGCCCGGGTATAACGACAATTTTCAGTCTTGTATCATACTCACACTGAAGACGGAAGGATGTGGTATCACAATAACCTTGCATGGGTACACGATGGCTGCAAACTGCACCTGATTTGGAGAGAGTGTAAGGAAAACATCATGCAACTCTCCCACTGAGCAGTTGGGGAAAGAAAAGCTGCAATGCATTCTTCTCATCTGATCATTTTTTCCAACCACTGGATCTCTCTGGATTGCAACAGTTGCTTCACTGTCTGCTTGCATACACAGGGGTTTTGAAAGAGTATACAGAAGAGCTTCTATACACACAGGTTTTAAAAAGAAAAATATGAAGCTGGATTGTAGTTCTGCATAGCTCACGCCCTGCAAGAAAACCTACATGGGTTCTAAAACAGAAAGCCAAACAGAAAAAAGAACATAGGTAAGCAAGGAAAAGGAATCCCTCTCCAAAAACCAGAAAAAGCAAAGAACATAAATCATAGCTACCCTCCCCCAGAGGTTCTGTGGGGTGGTTTTTTCAGTTTAACTACTCATTAATGTGTGCCCCAGAATAAACTATGCATCCTACAGTTAGGCAGAAACGCAAATACATTACTTATTAATCTTGATTAAATTAAAATAAGCATCAGCACATAGACTGCTAGTGTACTATAGTTGCCAAGACTATGTAAGAAATGAAATTATTACCCCCTTCACAATCTTATTACAAGATTACCCCCTGACTTTTCTTAGGGTACTGTTGTTCATATGTGAGCATTGCAGGAATCATCATTTCAAGTAATTGATTAACTGTCTAGTCCACAAAGTTTAAAAAGGAACAAACAAGGACATTAAGTGATTAGCATTCTTCCTTTTAATTTGCAAATCCTGTCTTCACAGCTAAAAAGCCAAATGCCTCAGGCTCCATCCCAGGCACACAGATCCCAACAAGCTTGACAGTAGAAAGAAGGTGCTACAGATGCACATAACTGACATGCTGGATTAAAGCATTCAACACATTGATCATTAATCACAATTGAAGTCTTTACAGTGCACTTATAGAATGGCAGTGGGCCTGTTCCAGAAGGTAGCAGCAGCGATGCTGAATTTCAAACTGTTGGCCAACCCGCTAATGTGATTTGGTCAACGTAAGAAGTTCTAGCTGTGGATCTTCAGTTCACTCGAGTAAATTTTGAATTTAGATGAAACGAGAAAAAACAAAGCAATGGACTGCCTTTTGAGTTCCACAACACTGACTTTGTTAGGGAAGCTTAAATAATCAAACCCGGTCCGAATGACACACTTCTATCCAGAGTCCCCATCACGTCTAGCTGTTCTCCCAAGGGACATCAGAAACTTTCATTGCTCAGGTGACAATGATGTTTTCTGGTGCTGCCTCCAACAGATATATCAAATTTAACAACATCAGAAGAGCAGAGAGTATAACTACTTGCAAACCATTTTGAGTCTCTGCAGGACTGAGAGTGCTTATCAGTCGCAAAAAGATGTATGGTCCATTGCTGGATGGCACATTAATGTCGCAAAAACTATTAGCAGTTCTATCAACCATGTCAATAGCCCTGTTTGCTGGGGACTGCACAAGGACACACAAAAAAAGCTTATAGTACAAGGGCCTAAAACAGGTGAATAGCAAAATTGAAACAGATTAAGACCAATCCCATTGCTTTATGAATTATTTTCTCATTACTATTATCCCTATGCATTGCAGTAGTGCCCAGTTAATGAGTCACCCAAATGTAAAACAAAAAATGGGGCAATGACTGCTGGTTTGAGAAAAATTTTGGTACCACAGGAACAGATCCAATAGAATATGGCTTCACTTGCTGCCCATATACATTAAGCAACAGACTCAAAATCTTTGCTATGCTCTATGTGTATGGATAAGTACAAGACCTCCTCCTAACAAAGGATGTTTCTAATTTTTCCTTGAACCTACTGGGAGCTGCATAAAATGATTAAATGAATAAGGCATGTTTTTAAGTCAGTAAGAATTGCATTTCTGTCACAATTTAACAAGGATCCTACAGGATATGGAATTACTTGAGCAGCTGCAACTATAGAAAATGAGGAACACTATTTCTTGTTTTGAAATTTAGTTGTGTCCCTATCCGTCTGCTTCCTGTACTTAATGTTCCCCCACCTCGCCACCCACTTCACCTATCAGTAAAATGGACTTGCAACACTGACATATCTGAAGAACACTTTTAGATTCTTAGACTACAGACAAATAGAAAGATCTGTAAGTTTAATTACTTTTATTATTGTGCTCCCTCTGCTGGTTCTAAAAAAATCAGTTGGAAAAACATTATCTGCAGAACTATGCTGATGTCTGTGCTTACCAATACACAAAAGCTGGACACTGAAAATATCCCAATATCTTGGCTAAAGTTTCTTAAGATTCAGAAAAGGAGACTTCTATGTTTTTTCCAAAGACTGAGAAAGACAATCCCAAGAGCAAGGTGGTACCTAATGCCTAGGAAAACATTGCAAACAGTTGGGGAAACAACGGTCTCCTGCACAGGAGCCGAAAGCTTGCTCCACAGAGGACACAGTATTAAGAGCCCAACATGCAGGGGAGAGACTCCTCTGGCACTTGTGATCTCTGTATCGATGGAGTTGTATGGAAAAAAGACTCCAGAAAGTATCAAGTGAAGAAAAGGGAAAACAAATATCTGTCCGATATGGTGTCTCTTTAAACCTTAATTGTACAGCCTGTGGAAAAGCAGCACTATGAAAAAGTAGACAGTGGCATTGCCAGTAATACAATTAAAATCACTGTGATTCAAGTAAAATACAAGAGATCTCATTTGTTCTGTACCTACATTTTCTCTTTTACCCAGTCCTTCTATCCTCTGAACATAGGTGTAGGTCTGTAAAAATAAAACAAAGCACACAAGTATGATGGTTCTTTAGGTAGTGAGAAGAGCTACTGGCCTCCACACACTGTCAAGACCTGGCATGTTTAGACATACACCATCCTGTCACAAAATAAATTACGCTTGACCAAAAGCTGATTTCAGTGTAAAATGCCATATTAGGATAATCAGAATGCACAAACTTGCCATCCTCAAACAAGTTCTCTCATTGCCGGTAAATACAATTAAAATTTTAAGGCCATTTAGAGAAAACAGATGACAGGAATATAGCAAACTTAACCCTTTTATGGGTTTTTTGGGTTGGGTTTTTTTTTCCCCTCTAGTAAAAATGCCAGTTTCATACTGCCCTCCCCTTTCCTCCACTTTCACTTAGCCATAGATAGGCACTGGAGTCATCATGCAGAGCTGTGTCTTATTTAGGTGATCGTATTTACTACCCTCAAATGTCCCAAAGCATCAGCTGAGAGAATTGAAGTCATTTCTGCTGAAGTAAACTGCAACACAAGAACCCAGTTTCTAAGACACACAGAGATCGTAGAACAACAAGCATCATGCACATTTCATGTTGAAAGGTATCTATATTCAGTAGGTTTAATATTGCATTGTACTGTCCCTACAGCTTATCCACGGGGAAATTAAAAACTCAACTGGACAAGGCCCTTCAGCAGCCTGATCTCAGAGCACTGGGTTGGACCAGCTAACCTTCAGAGGTCCCTTCCCACCTATATTATTCTGTAATTTTATGTTTTGTTGAAAGTTCAGCCTGGGTTGAGATACTGGGGTTGTGAATTTTCAGCATGCTCTTACTGATTCCAGAGTAATCAAATTTTTTTTAATTTTTTTTTTTTAAATTGCAATTCATTATTGATATGGTGACTAAAAGCTGAGAAGATTGGGAATATGTATTACTAGAAACTGCAGATCTGCTTCTTGTGTTGAATTGCAGAAATTTTTTCTTCACAAGTCCTCTGTTTTGCAAATTTTAAGGAAGACAATATGGGTTTTATAGCTTCTAATATGAAAACTGGTTACTGATTCTCTATGAAAATAAACCTGATCTGACATTCGAAGAGGGGCTAGACATAATCCAAATTACATTTTTTTGGATGGCTATCTAACATCTTGTCTATGCAAAAATGTCATACATTAAGTGGCTTGGAAACCATGACAACACTAGCTGTCTAGAGCTCACACAAGCTCAATCAAGCCATAATCAAGGATTTTCTTACATGATTGTCCATTATCTCCTTCTCAGTCAGAGACGCATATTATAGGAGTAAAAAGATCCAAGTGGAATCACCAGCATTAATTACACGCTAGACTAGATCTGTCTTCTTTAAGGAGCTGTCAAAAAGAATTTGGAGTACCTCTAGGACATGCAGAGGAGTCCTGTACTGATTCTGCACAGGCTGTAAACCAAATTAAAAAGCATTAGTACAAGTCAGTGTTACTGAAAGTATATTAAGTTCTTCACACTTGGTGAAAGAGAAAGTCTATTCAACTCTGTGAACGTAGATGCATTCCATAATGATGAGTGTGTCCTTCTAATGATGAGAAGGTACCTAAGAATATAGGATGAGTGATATGTGTTTACCATGAAGAACCTGGTTTTAGACTAGATCATTCCTGTGTGTATTTATTAGACTACAGGCTTGTTAATAGCAGCACAGTCATTTGAAGCCTATGTTGAAGTAAAACTTTTTTTATTTTTAAGTTAGGCACAACCTTCTTCAGTCTTATTCTTTAGGTAAACTACCTGAAGCAATTCTTGAAAGCTCTGACCAAGTTAAGAAAGAAAGAGGTCTATAAATACCTATTTTTTTCTATGTCCAAAGACAAAAATACTTTTTTCTTTCTTTTAAATCAACAACTGAAGTATGGACTTTAGTAACTTGGAATCCTTAAATGCTCTGAAGTTCAGTAATGCAACAACACAGCTTTCCAGGTAGAAACTGTGAAAGATGTTGTCAGTAAAGAAGGTAAGAGCATAACAAATCAGGAACCAGTTACATGCCTGCCTTTGCAGAAGTTACAAATATCAAATCCACCCATCATGTCTCAGTCACAAAGGTTATCCTACAACAGGAAAGCAAACAAAAAGGGGTAGAGCTCCTCAGAACCAGAGCAGAACCTCTTTAACTAAAATACAGACACAGCACAGCATCCAGATGGAAAAAATAATAAGTTTAGTGAATACACTGTGGACCATAAGGAGAGCAGATATGGCAATGAAGACCTGAGGAGGCAAATGCATGTGTACAGAGAAGAGCATCTAAGAAATACATTCTGCAGCTGAAACTGTAAAGAGCTGCTCAACACACAGACCTCCGGCTGCTCGATATTTAGTATGAATGTACAACCAGGCTCAAACAATGCAAGTGAAAAAACCAAACAAAAAGAACAAACCCCACCATGTGACTTACACAGCCAATAAAAGCCATGCAAGAGCAAATAAATAAATATGAACAACAAACAAATGTGAAGAGCTTGTGAACTACTCATGGATTTTTCATGAGATGAAAAAGAGATTTGTCAGACAAATTGTTTGCTCTGAATTATTCACCCAGCTGTAATTATGGCCATTGGCAGGCAGAGAAACCAATAACTTAGACTGATGATTTCTGAGCTTCTCAGCAAATCCTTCATCAGAAGACCATGATCTTGAGAAAAAAAGCCTTTTTGTTGAACTTGTGAAGCCATACAGAGTTTCATTCAGGCCACAGCCACACTCTGGACAGTGACTCTAAGTCAAGATTTTGTTCTTGTTGAAATCATAGCCTTAGATGCCGTTATCATCTGGCAATTTCCTTTCTTTGCAGTCCACGCTCTGATCTCCAGAGGAAGCAAATATTTCAACAGGGGGTTGCTTTATTTCACCTGTATCATACTGCAAGGAGGTAAATACTGTATTATTAAAGAGACACGGCAGTTTTCTCCTCTATTTTAGTTTTCTAACCATTTTAGTTGTCCCATTCTCTGGGTATGTCTATACCGGGGTGCAGTGCAAGGGACACAAGGCCACATTTTGTCTCTTGAAACAAAACCATGGAGGGCAACACGCCTCTAGATGACTGACAGTGGGTCACAAACGAGCCCTCACCATGTCTTCCAAGAAACCTGGAATGAGAAATCAGAAAAGCTAGGAGATAGGAACAAAAATTCCAGTTTTACATCTAAGGTTACTGACTCATTACGATAACAAATGAGTTATAATACTTTCTCACCTTAGTTATTTTACCTATTAAATGGAGTAAAAATAAAGTGAGAATAAAATAAAAAATAATATGCACTTTCTTTTTACTGGCAACATTCTGTTTTGCACATGATATCCTTGAAACTTCGCTGAAGGCATCAGAAACGTGGGAGTTTTATTTTCGACTTTACAAAATACTAAGAATTTTATATGAAGAATTTATTTATAGAAATCAAACAATTCAGTGTAATGACTATTCACAGTGATTCACCCTATCTATACTAAAAGCCTTAAACCTTTAGCAAATTCCACGAAGCACTCAAACATGCCTTTCTTCCACAGGTCAAAGTCCTAACTCGGTTAAAATCTGAGCTCCGGAGGGTGCGTTCTGCCACTCCAGAAATACTGCGTTAGCACTCAAGACAAAAGTCCTTCTGCTCTGCAACAAGGTAGACACACACACACACACAAAGTCTTAAGCCCTCATGTTTGAGCAGAAATATTTCCAATCTTTTTCTGTTTGTATGAAAAGTAGTCTTGCAGTCAAACTTCACAAAAACAAGTGATCTCATCAGTTCCTTCTCCAACCTATGCATCCAATGATTAAATTACTCAAATTTATAATCACGTTTCCAGAGGTTTTTCCAGAGTTTTGCCTATTCTTTTCAGTCCTCGCACCTTTAACTTTTCACATACTGAAAAGTTTTTCCTTGTCTACCTATTCAAAAAACACAACCAAAAAATTAAAAGGCTGTCAGCTTCTAAAATTTCCTCTCCATGGGTAGACTGATGAGGTGAGGCATTTGAAGATGAACAGAAGTTAATTGTTCCCTGGCATTCCTGTGTCATATAAATCCCTTGAGGGATTCCAGAAGAACAAGGAGAATTCTGCCCTCAGACTTCCCATAGCGGTGGCCGAAGGCACCATGTACTCTCTTGCACCTGTATAATCCCCGAGATAAGATATTACACAGCACAGCGTAAATAATGCAGGGCACCAAACAACAAATAGAAAGAAGCATAGATTTAATATAAAGTTAGAAAAACAACAAAAAGTCTTCTAAACTACTTGCAATTTGTGATTGGGAAAATAGTGTATGATAGCTGCGAAAAAAAAGATTTCTTGCCTCTCAGCCAGAACAGTTGTGATCAATTGGGTTCAGCATAGTATATAGCATTGTGCACACCAGCTAGGAAAAGAAATAGTTACCACTAGAAAACTGCCTGCCACGAGAATTGACTTAATGTGCCAAAAATTAGATTACGTGGATGCAGACTTAACGCTACTTGATAGAAAAGGAAAGCTTCAGAATTGTTTGGTATGTTCATGAAGACATACCTGCAGAGTATTTTTAAGAAAGAAAGAGTAGGCACAGACACTGAGAGTGTTCTCAAAAGAAATTCATTCAGAAGAGCAGAGTTGAGAGGAAAAAAAATCTGGAAATCTGAAAGAATTTTTTAATACTTAAAAAAAAAGAATAAAAAAATAAAGAATTATTGGTAAATAGATTTTTTCTGCTCCCTGAGAACATACCAGGAATAACTGCCACTTCCTCCCTCTCCCCCCTTTTTTAAATAAGAAATTGATTTTTTTGTCTTCACAGATGATTATCTAACAAAAAAAAATTGTTACCATGAAAATCTCTTACAGAAAACAAACTAAAATAAATTAATAAAATACCTTACACAAAACAGACTAAAATAAATGAATAATTTTTCACCGTGGGTGAAAAACCCCTGACTGACATTGTGAGGGTCTAATAATCATTAATTGGATACATTTCAAAGCATTATACAGATAAAGCATTACATAAATGTGCAGAGTAGTATTTCTCACCCTGATCTGCTGGGGAAAATGCCCCAAAGAAACTTCTCATTGTCTCCTTCAAGCTGATGCTCAGGCAGTTCATTGTGTGTCTTGTCAATTTTTAAACGGTACTGTCAGGGCTTCAAACTGACAGGAATCATCCCAAGTCGGAAGCCGCGTTCGTAAACCTGAGTAAAAAGAAGCAATTTCAGGCAGCGTTTGGTTTCTCTGAGAATGCAGTGACAGTGCAGGACTGTGTCACGGAATCGTTCTCTATCCTGGCAAGGAGTCTCAGGGCATTTACAGAGTGAAACCGGACTGAAAGCGAGTAGAAAACCTGGTGGGACCGCTGCATAAGCAAGCTCACTGTGGTTTAAATAAATAATCCAACATAGCAACATCATAAAACGTCAGGTTTGGGAATATAAGATTGTATTAAAATATGACACATATATCTACACACAGGCACATATATATCTACACTATGCACAATTAAGTTGATTGATCTACATAAGAGACTACTGTGTACAGTTATCCCATCAGCATGAGGGTTACCCCAGGTGAGACCCTCGAGGGTAAGTCGGCTGGGAATCAAAGCTGCTACCTGTTTCCTGCTAGCTTCTCGTCACTGCAACATCCTACCACCATTACAGCAGCTCCAGACAAACATGCCTCAATTTCTGTGGTCCCATAGCTCTGAAGTGCAAACCTCAGCGTACTAGGATGCCCAAGCTCTCTGGTGGCACATCATTTTGAATGGGCTACTAATAATTGATTTAGGATCCCTCAACTAGTTTGTCATAGGCTTTTTAGAAAAAAAAAACAAAAACCAAAAAGAAACATTTTGGGTTTAGCTGCTGACTGAGGAGATAAGTCTATTATTACCTACTGTTCAGATGCCAAAATAGTTTATTGGCACTGCTAAGACAATCACCGCAAACCACACTTACTTCACACTCATTGCATGAAAATGCAAATGCAAATGCTGTGATGGGAGGTGCTCTGTAACACTACCTGATTGGGAGTTCTGGAAAACTAAACTTCTCTTCAAGCAAGTGATTTAGTGCTTGGAGGTCTTAATAATAGTGGGTGAAAGAGTTCAACTGAAAGCAATTAAAAAGCTTTCCTGTTTTGTGACAGTTTTACTCCATTCTATTCCCCAACATTTTAGCCATGGACAAAAATATCAATATTTACAGAAGAATTGCTGTAAAGAGTGTAGCTTTTACAGCCCCAGGTGAGACTACTATCCAATAATTCTAAATTCTTTCAGCAGATGTTCTAGAACCAACTACCAAACACCAAGGCTGTTTGTGAGAACCACAGACTTCACTGATTTGTAAATCTCTACTTCAGGAGTACAGCTTGCAAAACCTACAGAACTCAAACTCAGCATGAAACTTCCCAGAGCTTCAAAAATCTCTCAGATTTGTCTGATTTTATCTACTGCATCTAACAGTTATGCAGTGTAACAACTGATGACAGGTCCTTCCTTCCTCTCCAACAAACTAAAATAAAATTTAAAAAAAAAAAAAAAATCAAGCAACAAAATTTCAAAGGTTATAAAAGAAATAATTTTATGGACTCTGAAAACAAGTTGGGGTATAGTTATACCTTTGAACTGAAATATCAGATATAAAATTCATTAGTTCATAATTCAAAAGGGTTACTTCAACGAACTGTGCTCCCTTTCCTTTTAATGCCTTGTTCAAATTTATCAGAAGCTTAATCTTTTGCTGTTACGTGGACATGTCCTCACTCAATCCAATTAGCTTGCACAGTGTGTCCGCAGTCTCTACACACTGTGAACTAACTGTACATGTACGGGGAGCTCACGTTGGCCGCTGAGCACTGACCATGCTGTCACAAATTTCAATGCACATCACAATTTCATGCTGATTATGCCATAGAATACATTACTTTCCTACAGAATATCAAGTGCATAACAACTTTGTCTCAGGACATGGTTAGCAAAACCAGCAGGGTAGGTGTTCCCAGGCAAAGGCAGCAGACCACACAGGAGCTGTGGGATTACAGGTGACTCACGTGTTTTTCCCCCAACAGAGGAAATTGTGGGGTTTGTGTTTGTTTTTAACTATTTATCAAATGAAAAATTCACCTCGGTGCTAGAGAGTTCAGTTTTCCAAAGAGAAAGCCTAAGACAAGGAACGGGTCCCTAACAAAAGCAAAGCAAAGCAAAATATAGAGAAAAGATCCATTAGGTCCCCATTAAATTCCATTCAAATGGGCCTACAAATCAACAAAGATCAGTGGATTCATAACGGCATCACTGTAACCTTGAGTGATGCATCCCATTCAATGTAAGTGAAATGACCTTCCCTTCTCCTGGGGTAACTGATGGTGCCCCATGCCTCACCCAAACAAACATCACCTCCTCTTGTAACACAGGTTCCTACCGGCTCCCTCAGATCAACGGGTATCCCATCTGCCCAAAAGCTCCCTGACGGCATTAGCGTCTTTAGACAAATCCTTCCCATGAGAGGCCTAGCTTTGATTAAAATCTTGGGTGCACGCATGACAAGTTTGCTGTAAGATAGGCAAAGACAATTCCCAAAATATTCCTGCCAGCCTTAAGCACGACACTGCCTTCCCAGCACCCTCTTGCTCATGTGAGCTGTTAAAACGGCCGGAGCTGGCAGTAATTGCTGTTGACATTGTTCGGAGCCTTGCCTCACTGCCAGAGACAAATCTTTCATTCATGAAGAAGTGCTTGTTAGGCCAGCGCTGGACTCATTCATCCACTTAATTAAAGTGGAAAAAAAAAAAAAAAGAAAAGAAAAAAGAAAAAAGACAAAAAAAAGTTTCTTAGCTCTGGTGGGAAATTTGCACACAAAGGCCCGGTGTCTGGGTCTTTCCTCCACTATTGTGTGTCTCAAACAGTTTTACAACACAACAGCATCTCTCTCCCCCGTCCCTTTCCTTCTAACCACTGCGAAGGCAGCAGTGACCCTCATTAAAAGTCCGGTTTGTTATGGAATGTTTTCCCAATGATTCACTAACAGGGCTTTTCTCCTCCGCAATCAAGGGCTTGCAAGTGCTGTGTAAGGACTCTCCAAGGGCTGATTGCTTCAAGAATTTCAAAAGTAAAGAGTGTAAACAGGTACATGGAAAAAGCCTCTTTTGAGCAGTTATGTAAACATTCCCAATGCGATTTAAAAACCTCCATGCTGAAACTGTCAAGTCTGACTCTTTTCTTTAATTATATTCACACACCCCTTTCTGCATACACCTACCAAACAGCACTCAGTCAGATATCTGGAAAGCCGTGGCGAAACACGCATTGCAGAGCTATGGAACAGTAGATAATGTGATTAAAAAATACACACACAAACCCCCAACACCCTCCCCCAAACATGGCTTACATGGGAGAAGCCGCGGACACAGCCACACTACCCACACGGAATTCCAGATTCACAAGCTATTTTGTGAAGAGGGAGTCAGGGAACGGAGTAAGAACTGAACACAACACTTAAATGGGTTTGGCTTTGGCCTAATCTGCAATTTTTGGTCTTTGTCTTGCCTTTCAAATTTACATGACTGGTTTTTTTGGTTTTTTTTTTTAACATCCATTTAATTATTTAATTGTAAGCCTTTTGGGGTAGTAGCCACTACACAAAAAAAGCAAGTTGCTGGTATTAATAATGGATTGCAACAGTATTTCACAGAAAAGTCCATGGAAAGTATCACTAATATTTAATAACTGCAAATGTTGTTTTTCCTCTGCACGTAATATTCCTTTCTGCATGAATAACAACAATCTGTTCTATAGTAACAAATCAGCACTGAATAATTTTCCTATTATATGGTAAATAATGTTCAGAGTAAAATTACCCAATTCTGTATGACAGCTACATTCAGCTGTTTCTATATAATTCCCTAGCACAATTGAATATTGATTTACATAAAGCAAAATGTTTATGTCTTTATGTGAAACACAATAAATTAACAGGAACAATACTGTCTTTTTTTTTTTTTGAAATTCCATAGAGTCAATACAAAATTAAAACACTAAACCACTGAGAAAAGTTAATTAAGATGGTAAAACTAGGAGTGAAAGAAAAACATCAAATTGTCCCATGATTTACATCAGCATCATACTAGCTGTATTTATCTTACTGTTTCTATCCTTACAAAAACCTTAATCCTTTCTACAGAAAAACAAGATACTTTTGTGTCACACCACTTGAGTTGTCATTGAATAAAATCTGGAAGCGATAGAAGCACAAACATCTTTGATAACCTAGTATTTTGCAGCTGGATCTGTCATCCTACAACTTCACCAGATGCTGAACTGAAATCTGCTGTCTTACACCTGTGGTTTCTGCTTGGCACAAAAGAGATTGGGCCCTCCCTGTGTTATCAGCCCTTAAAATTTCAAAATGTAGGTCTTTCAGAATCTCTTACATTACAGTTATAAAGCTCTTCTTTCTCAAATGACAAACAAAAAGGCAACATCACATAGCAAGCTCGCTTTTTATAGTGGTCTTTTTCTGACACTTGTCCGCAAAGAAAAAGGAGCGGTACTGGAAAATTATCCGGGAAGTATATTCGTTGCTGTCCATTGCATTTGTATGAATATAAAGGTGGCTGATCAGACTACCTGAGGGTCTCAGTAAGTCAAGTAGGTATCTCCCAAATTATGTTTTTTCTTATAGCATAAATATAAAAACATGGTACTTCCATTTATTCATGCTTGAATTAAAAGTGTTGTTTAATATTTTTAAAAGTCAACAAATCTGAAATACACATTTTATGTTTACAGAAAATCTGAAGTAAGCATGACTAATAACTATCTACACTTGAAGTTAATGTTCCTTTTAAAAAAAGTTTATATTAAACTTATTATGAGATTACTCAGATAGCAATGGAACAAGTACTTTTGATGGTTTTGACCTATCTCCTTGGCCTTGTTTTGTGTCTTACTGTAGAAAACTCTACAGTTATTTAGATGTAGGAAAACAGTAATTCTCAAGAGTAAAAGTAAGAAATCACCTTCTTTGACTCTAACTGAACTATTAAAAAAAAGGAATTGGTTATTCCACGCTTTTTATGTAAGCCTTCCCAGCTTTACATCTGAACTGTCTATGAACATTACAATATAAATTTCATCAGGTTAATATTCAACTTCCCTAAAACTAACTAGAAGACAGACATATCTTGTACCCAAAGCCAAGGTAATCTGAATCTAAGATCAGGAATTATTTTTTGGGATGAATATTTGACATTACTCTTCTGTGACCTGTGTAGATCAAGTAAACTTTTTCAAACAATGAAACTCTGGAAATGATTTCTCATCTCATTTCCTGTACTCTAGCACACAAAAATTTGCTTTTTACGTGTGGTGCCATCATTCAAGTCGCTAATTCTACTTTATTTTTGTTAGCAAAAACATCCACAAATACAATAATACTTTTCAGATAATGAGAACATGTATTTGCAAATCTACACTAGGGTCAATTGCTTACTGTATCGCTGCTACACTTTTAACACAAGAAAACCAGGATTACCCAAAGCTACCTGAAACCTACAAAAGTCCCCACTTTTAAGTCACATTTCAACAGATTTTTGACCAGGTCCCAAGGCGGTATTGTAGGTGAGGTATTTACTCCATTCTGATCAATGAAAAGACTATTAGTCACAGTACTAATTGATCGTAACAGCTCCCTCCACAGGGATTTGTAATGTTTGTCACTGGAGGTTTCCAAAATAACAGTTTAGAGTAACTGAAAAGGATGCTTTCATTAGATACCTAGCAAAATGGGCTGGATGTATCGTACTTTGTGAATGAATACTGAAATTTTGATAATACCAATTTTTAGATGTTCAATATTGTATTGATATTGTATGATGTTAAGAGGAAATGGATGTAAATATGTGACACCCCCGCAGAACTGAATCCATCAAAAATGGAGTAATGTTCTTAGTCTTCCTTGATTATTAATTAAAACAATTATTTTGGTGTATAGTCCCTCCTCTGCCTGTTCTTTTATTCTTGCCTGACAGACTACAGTACTATTTTGAATTGTTTTCATTATTAGTAGCTTTTAGCAATGGAATAGAGTTAAAATGATTAGTTTATAACATGCCTTTTGTACTTATAAGTCACATACATTGAGCAGAAGCTGAAAGCATTAATTTGTCAATCAGTCCTGCTCTGTATCTAGTCTCACTGGAAACAGACTAAGTACACACACACAAAAAGAAAATCACTGTGTATTTCCCAGAGGTAAATGGGCTTGTAAACATTCAGGTATGTTAGGATTTACCGAGACTATTAGCTATAATTCTGAAGCATATTGCACATATGATAGCATATTACAAAATCAAGGAGGTTTCAGCATAGCAACCTCCTTTTAATCTAGATAATAACAGGAAAATTTACTTCGTACTGTAAGATCAATTTTCATTTCACAGATCAGACTCCAGAGTTTAAACTAACCACTGCAAAACATTTTTTGATGTCAAACTGAAAACCCTCTGGAAATCTTGGTGAAGAATTTCAGCACACATCTGATACTGGAAAGAGTTTTGTACAATCTCCTAGAGTGTGAAATGACAATAAGCAACAGCATGCACAGGCCCATGCAGAAAAAGAACATACAGAAGTTGCAAACTCTCAAAGAGCCAGATTTAAACCTTGCCATATTTAAACAAATGAGGCCTGGTACTGTCTAGGTGATGATAAAATGATGATAAAATCAAGATTGCAGAATACCTCAAGTTTAACCCAACTGCTGAAACCATCTTCTTCTAAAATGTGAACAGAATTTGCATTTTTTTTCCTTCCTCACTTGCCTTGCTGTGAAAGGTGGACAGAGTTGTATATCCCAAAGAACAAATCCTTTGTGTAGGAGAAAGAGGAGGGTGGAAAAGAAAAGATATTTTGATAAGAACATTTGTAGTGGTAAAAATTATGTTTTGCATCCATGAAAACTAAATGTTAATTTTAAAAGTATATATTTATTTTTTTTTAAAAAGTCTCTGTGAATGTTTGTTTGTCTGTCTGTCTATGGGAGGAAAAACACTTCCCTACGGCAAGTCAGAGAAAGACAAACAGCCCCAAACGCTTTCTTGACAATATCCTTCAAATATCTGAGGAACGATTACAAAAAATGAGTCAGAAAATCCACTCCCTCCAAGACACATAACCAAAACCATGAATGAATGTTTTGCTTTAAGATAATTTACCCTACCTTTTGTTAAATTCTCTGTGCATTCTGGAAATGCATCTCTCAAGCAAGATGGAAGAAAATATCAAATGGGAAAAGTTTCCTCAACTCTTCAGTTTCCCTGAAAGCAAAGAAACCATATCTGTCCTTCGACCACAACAGAACAAATGCTATATGCCAACGTTGGTTTATGCCAGAAGCACAAGCTGCAGAAAAAATAGGCTCCATTCTCTTTGTAAAATTCATTTCTTCTATTGATGTTCATCTGATGACACATTTGTTTTCAGTTAAGTTGAGCATAAGCATATTTTTATTTTATTCATTTGATAGTTGTTTACATAGCTGGATGCCTACTATGATCACTGACATAACAATTCTCCACCGACACATTCACTGTTCTTGCATAGCTCTTTCAGAAAAACGCATCTATTTTGGTGGTTCTTAGGGGACTTCTTCCCTTTGTATTCCCTTGCTTCCTCTGCAGACCACGAACAGGGATGACAGCCGCACACACCAGACACCTGGACAGTAAGTCTAAAACCCTAGAGAAGAAATGGATCTATCTTCATGCCAGGGTACAATTTGGTAAACGGGAAGTGTCCAGGGGAACAAAGTGTCTCTTCCATTGCACCATGTTTCAGCAAAGCGAGCATCTGTGTAGCACCAAATAATGGACACTTGCACCACAAGAATAAAAGCGTGCACTCTGCTTTTCAGCTGGGACAGACCCCAGCCGCCCTGTTTGAAAGATCCAGGAAGGCTCAGAGACTGGTGTGCACTGTTTCAGGTATGTACCAACGGCAGAGGAGCTGGGGGCTGCAGAATAAATGAAGCAAGCATTTCAGCATGCCTTAGTGCCGATGTTGGCCCCTCAGTGACAACATGGCTGAAATGCCAGATTAAATCAGGGTACACTGCTCACGGAGGAAACCTTGTCTTTACATAGGTCTTTCACTTGCCATGCGCACACCATTGATACGCCGAAAATTACATGCAAGAAACACCATTAAAGGATACTAGGAAACACTAGCAGAGAGCAGCAAAACTCAAACTTAGGTACTGCTGTTACAGCAGTTTAAAATACCATATAATTATATCCCTTGTTGCGATTTGCTTTCTGTGAAGTTTGGGAATCTCAAATTGCTAATATGGCATTTCCATGAAAAAATGGCTTCTTACCTACCCAGAATACATAGAAGTCCCACAAACCAGATAAGATATACTATCATATCTTTAAAGTGGTTGGCTAGTTGTGATTTCATAAACAAATACTGCTGTCCTTAAAAAACAAAACAAAACACAAACCATAACATTACTAATAAAAAGGTTTTGCCCGTGGCCCTTAACAACAAGATAATTTATTTAAAACAGATACAGTCCTGAAAGTGACCCACTTAAAATTATTAAAAAGATATGGTGTTTATTTTTGCTGTCCATAAAACAGGCAACGGCTTATGAATATGCAAACTGATCAGATGTAATTAACAAGATTGGCTCCTACTGAAATACAATCTTCCGTATTTAAGGGAGTTGGATGCAAAAACTAATGAGGTCAAGTTAATACGCTTGTGATGAAAGCATCAGCTGTCAGTGCAACTGACAAGAATGCTGGTACTAATCCTCTTTTCTGAGAAAATAATTTAAATTTTCCTCAATAAACCAGGAAATCTCAAGAGCATGGAGTCAACCAGCACTGATAAATGTGGGACAATTAACGAGAAGGCAATAAAAGCTTGTGCCCATTTATAGTAACGATAAACATGGCATTTAATTAACTAGAAGGTTTTCAACAAGTGTTATGGGCAATTAGTTGACCATCACAGCACTGGCCTCATCAATCCTGTCCAAGATGCACAGTTCCAGCAGATGACCTGCAAATATCTTGCTCCATTGACCTTAAGGAAAAGATAAAACGTAACTAAAAGTATTATGACATCAGCAATTAAACTAAGCATGTTTGACCTCTTGGCACAAAAATCAATGCCTATAAACTGTTGAATGTTTATATGTTTACGTTGTTCTTTTCTAGTAGTTAAAATCCCTCCAGCCACCTCAAAATACCACTCTTGTCCTTTCTTTGCAAACACCCCCCTGGTTCTGCATAGCAATAACACAGGAAATTCTAAAATCACAGGCAAATAAAGGTGAAAATAAAACCTGTAGTATAATAAACACTCTGATTCAGATATCACAGTAATGCCAGTTTAAGTGAAGGCTTTATCTTTGAGAGATATAATGGGCTCATTTAATTATGAAAGAATGGTAAAATTTCAGGTAGGGGTGTTATAAGCATTTCTTTAATTCTGAGTTTGTATATTTTACATAGGTGTTATAGTGTACGTAGCATGCTGCAGGTAGAGAGGTATTTCAAGTACTCTCAGAGCCACTAGCAAGTATCTATGAGTTCTTATCGAGATGGCTACGATTCTTGAAAACCTAAAAAGAACAAAACACTATCTTTAAAAAAGGAAAAAAGGAGCCGCCAAGAATTTACACACAAGTGCCGTAATTCTTGTTGAAAATATCCAGAAGGAAACTGGAAAAATAATCTAGCTTTTATAGACACAGAAGAAAAGTTATTAACAGCAAACGTGAATTTGCCACACAACACACACATCCCCTCCATGCCAACTTAGTCTAACTTTCTTTGCAAACACACTAGTCAGTGTTAAGGCCAGAAGAGAAAGGCAGGATCCCGTGCTTTGGTACGAGCAAGCCTTTTGACACTGCTTCACATAATATGCATGCTGCAAAACCAGAGTGCAAACCAGTTTGAAAAATCACAATTCTAGTGATTCCCAGTAGCTCACAGCCAGGTGATCCACAGAAGCCTGTTAGGAATTTGCAATTTTCAGTATTTTCATGGGTGGCCTAGGTGAAGGAATAGACAATAACTTAAGTCATTTTCAAATCACTTCAAACAGTAGGGGCTGCAAGCACTTTGGTCATCAGTACTGTAACTCATATTTACCTTAAACTGTAGAAATGGATTGAAAGAAACACCCACAATTCAAGAAAAATAAATGCAATAAGTTATTCCTGGGCAAATATAATCAACTGCACTAAAACCGGAATGGGAAATGGGGTAAGAAAAGGAATCTTGGGTCTGAAACAGATCACAAGCTAAGCCTTAGCAACATAGCGATTTGCTGTTAAACATTCACCACTCAAAACTATTCATCAAAGAAAACTGTACTAATGGCATATATATGAATATGGTTTATATGATAGGAAAAGTATCTCCCTGCCCAACATCGGTGAAACAGATGGAGAATACATCGAGGCTTTGGTGCTACGCTTCGAAGACATGCTGCAGAACTGGGGTGGGGCGTAAACAAACCAATCTTTCTTCAATAAGACTACAGACATGACAACACTATTCCATTATGTAAAGGTTTTTCAGTGCGTAGTTGTTGTGCCCATATTGAGTGGCCAGAAAACCACCATGGAGGTGAACTGATCTGCTGTTCTGCCTCTCAGAATGAAATCCTGATACTCTTCACATTACTAGATACTGGAGTGTTACAACTGTTGAAGAAACCCTCCTTCCTCCACTCTCTCCCAAAATGTGACATACTACATTACAGGACATGGAAAAATGCCCCAATCTGAAACAAAAGAGGAAAAACAGAGACATATATTTAGAACTGTAGGAGGTTTTGTCTTGTCTGAATGAAAACATCGAAAGAATCCAGTAAAGCTTGATTCACCAGCCACAGTTTTTAAATATTAAGTAAATACTTTTGAATTACTTTGATTCCCCCCCATTAAAATACAGACAAAAATCACCATTTTCATAGTGGGCATGGTTCTCATTTCGTAAGAACTGTGGAATATTATTTTGCTTGTGAAGGTGCCATGGCCAGCCTTGTTAACACCCATGTACTCCTGATGTACTTATTTACGTGATTGTTAGCTTAAATGAACTTTGAAACGTACCCCAAATCCAAAACCCCACCTCTTAAGGGTCTGAAGCAAGGCAGAAAGGAAAGTTAAATCCTCAGTTCCTGCTAGGTGGAACAAGACATAGCAACTAAATTCCAGGAAAGGATGTTAGGGTTTGTTATTATGAAAACTCTGAGAAGAGCTCACAGAGCACTGGAAGAGATTGCCAAGAACACTGACCATCAGTGCCGTTTTTAGAAACACATTAGTCAGGGATAGTCTAAGACATAATTGACCTACTCAGGGCAAAGGAATGGGTGAGAGGTCCTCTATCAATCCCTTTCAGGTTTACTTTGTACGATTTGAATGTTGTTTAGACTCTTTAGAATACCGATGCCTACAAAGAACAGGAAGCAGCTCTCCACCACCCCCTACACTGTGAAAAGCAGGGAGCAAAGTATCACTTCTGTTCATTCTCAGAGCTCAAACGTGGGCACATCAGGAAACATCAAGGAGTTTATAAGCACTGCTGGCAGACTATGCAAATACCCTGTTAGTGTATTCTTTACATATAATAGGTTCCACAGTCGTACCCAGCCTACGTGCCTCTGCCACTTGTACTTAACAGCAGCTGCCTTTAAGACTTTGTAATTCGAGGCCAGAGAAATCCACTTTCACCCGGATTCCTGTGGTGTAATAGTGACACCCAGTGACGAGTCTTACACTAACCTCCTGTGAGCATCCAGGAGAAAAACAATCACACTTCTGTTTAAAGGTAAAAAAGCAGAATTAACTTGTCTATCCATTACACATTTCGTCTGTGTGCTTCCTGTGAAAAGCCGGGTGGGAAGGAGCTCAGCCTGCAAAGCAAGCTCTCTGCTGCGTTCTTTGCGTGGCATTCTGCATCGCTGAGAGCTCAACAGCAAAACCCGTCCCCCAGCACTATCCTTGGGTGCTGACGGAGCTGCAGGAGCCTAACACGAAATAATACTAAAGCAGACCACATTTATTACTGTCTCAAGAAAAGTTAATGCACCTCACATAAATTATTTAAACACGGTTTGAGAAGTTGGAATCATTTTATAATGATTCCAATAAATGCAGTCTCACACTCCGTGCAACTCAAATGGATAGTACAGTCGGGTACTGAATATGCCTAAAGGTAGAAGCATTCGGACCTAAATCTAAATTTGCTACTCCCTTTACTCATCTAAGCACTACTCCACATTCTCATTGTGGTAGTTTATGCTAACTGGATGTGCGGTCTTGACTCTTTCAAACACATGAACAACTAAACCAAGCTTTTGTGTTCTATGATAGCCACCTTTTCTGAGCTTAAACATCTCATTTAAACATTGTATCTGTGGAATAATCCTCAGACTGTTAACAAATGTTTGACTTCACTGCATGTTAACATGGAGATGGACTATCATCAACCCATTGCTTGCTTAGTTTAAATCCCAGCAATTAGGAGTGAAATTAAAGAATAAGAATATCAAGATGCTGGTGCAATATCATTCTCATATAGTTGGCTCATGAGTAGGCAAAAGTGGCCATGACATACATCATGACCACAGCTCTCACGTTTAACCAGTGTATGCTGTTATAGTCTGAAAATTCATGCTCCTTTATGTAAGCTTCTTTAATTTAGAAGAGTGGACCAAGACCCTAATACCTAATGGGTTGCCGAGAACTGGTGACATGAAGGGAGGAAGGAAAAAACAAACAAACAAACCACAAACCAAAACCCAATAAACCCAAATCCAACAAAAACAAACCCCAAACACACTGTCTCAAAAAGGTACATTTATTTCCTAAATTATACATAATTATTCTTATAAAAATATGATTATTTCTGAGTCCAAGACACATAATTTAGTGGTCAAAGACTGGAACAGGTTGTCCAGAAAGGCCGTTGCGTCTGCATCAAAACCTGACTGGATGCGGTTCCTGGGCATCCTGCTCTAGGTGATCCTGCTTGAGTAAGGGGTTGGGCTAGATGATCTCAAGACGACCCTTCCAACCTAAATCATTCTGTGAATCCTTTAAAATTCAGTGGTATTTGGGAGTTTTAAATGAATGGTGAATAGCAAAGATGACAATATAATATGATGTGGTAAGGACTATCCTATCCAACCTTATGCAACTCTTACAAAGCCCAGGTGAGACTGCTCTACCCAGGGACAGAAGGACAGAAACTATTTGACTTCAGACCCACACCAGTACCCACTTAACAACCAAAACAGTCGAGGAGTCAAGATTTCACATTTTTTCCTGTAACACAGGTGAAGAAAAGCGACACGAAAAAAACTGTAGTTCTGGTTGTGTTCTCCTTGTGGTTAGATCCCTGAAAGATCTGCTTTGCACATACACCTATATACACACACCCCACCCCATTCCTTAACTCTTTTAGGTTATGCCTAAAAAAACCATAAGCTAAGATTTGTTAGACGAACTTACAAAAAGAATTGGCAAAGCACTAGTATGAACACCAGATATGGGCCAGGGCTAAATTTTTGGTTAAAAGATCCTGACAACACACATGTGGTCAAATATACCTACCTAAGCACATCTCCTGGAAGAAACGTAATGGAAGGAAACATTAACTAAAGCCTAAAGCACTGCCCTCCACAGGGAGGCGGTGCAATAACTGGCATGTAAACATGTCCATGGTGAATGAAGGAAGTAGTCACAAGATGAATCAAGCAAAATTATTTGGCTCCAGAAAGCGTGATTTGCATGAGTAAAATAAAATTATTGCATGCTTTGGAAATTAAAGGCCTTTGTTACTTATTACAGTGCAAAAGCTAATTATAGTTACTGGAGATGTTTGCTATTTGCTCATAATAAGCACCTCGACGCAGTATAATTAAAATGACTGCCAGCTCATTGGTGCTGACATGCATTAGTAAGGACCATTTCCAAGTCTGTGAACCTTTGCAAAAGAACAGCTGAATTGAATCACACATGCAGGCTGCACTCCTGCATGCCAGAAATGCCAAACTCACACAGGGTTTCCACTCATATGACGAGAAGGATGCTTCTTTACTGATGTTCCAGAAGCATTGCACAGAAAGCATTCATTGACCCACTGGCCAAACAGTATTTTAAGAGCATCCTGAGCGACACAGCAGTGGCAGCAGCTGTAGGCCTCCGCTCCATTGGAAGCCTGCTACCAACAGTCAGGCACATTGGGAGGAACAACGCCAACAGAAACAGGCAAGTTCAGGTACCCCATCAGCATTGTGAAGCTGGCAGCACAAAGGGTTTGATGCCAAAATATTCAAGATCTGAGAGAGGAGGAACTCATGTTAGGCACTACTGGCTAACACTTCATTCAAGGACTGAAGCAGCAATGAAATTTCTGTTTAGGTGCTCTGATGATTTTCCTGGTCTCATTAAGCACAAGGCTTTCACAAATATTTGACCCACACAAGCTGAGAATGTGCATCAGCTTTAATTCTGTAATCATGGTTGTAACAGTTACTCATTTGAGATTCTGAGACGAAAGTAAAATGAAGGAGCAGATCATCCCTTTGCCTAGACTACAAAGATTCCTAATCTGTAGGAAGCCCACTATGAATTCTCCCTCCCTCTTTTCTCTTTGTGTATTAAATAAAAACATAAATCTGTACAGACACATGCACTGGAGTTGCAGTAGAGTTCCTTTCGACAAGATCAAGAATTTTAATAAAAGACATAAATTCTGTTTTCAGCCTTGAATCACAGTGGCAGCTTCTCAGTGCCCAGATCACTGCATGGTTAACATGGAAAATGGGAAATATTATACTGCAAACCTGTCTAGACTTCACATAAATACCAGTCTGTTGCTTCATTTTGAATGTAGGTTTGGTTTATTCTTCAGTAATTTCTAGCAACTTGGAAAGTCTGCTGAAGTAAAATGCGTAGAACTTTTGGACAGGAGTTAAGCTGTCATTTTTAAAAGCACAAGCAGTATGCCATAGGAACACTCAGGTACGAGTCTACCTCAAGCCAAACTGTAAAAGTTTGCATTACATATTCAAAACAGTAATGCAGGAGCTTTTCACCTGTAATTACATTTTTTTTTTCCAAGATGTATCTTTATGCACTTCCCCCCAGACAATGAATATTACAAAATAAACTGCTAATCTGTGCTTTTGAAATAATACTTTTCCAGAGTGTCATGGTTTAACCCCAGCCAGCAACTAAGCACACACAGCCACTCGCTCACTGCTATTCATAGATAGCAATTTCAATGCAAAACAGAGCTTTACTTTATACATGTGGGATGTGGTATCTATTTTCACTACACAAGTTCAACGACATCAATATCCATGAGAGCAAAACCCTCAGTTAACTAGCAATGAAGACAGAGGGCTCTGTTTTCAAATCCTGAGAATTAATAAAAGAATATTCATTAGGGCATCTTTATCAAGAATGTAACATTTTCTAATATTGCTTTCAGCTTTCTCACTATGCCTGGGGCTTTAATGACATCCACTGGGAGCAGCAACACTAACAGCTTACCAAAAGTTGCCCTCCTGAACTACTGCCGATTGCACGGCGGATACAGTAGCTTACTTTTCAAGGGCAGGCTCATCACTTGCAGTTTCTGATGCTACGCTGGGGGCAACCGGCCCAAAGTGATAAACCTGCCCCGTGGTTTCTACAGTGTGATTCAAAATGATGGTGCTCAACTCATTTTCCATCTTGAACTGAATAGATGGCACTGAGGATCAAACAGCAATCTCCTGAAAGCAACAGAATCATGAAATTAAACCTGAAGCTTGTTGAGCCACTCGGGTCCTTTAATATATGAGGTGTTTTGAAAATGCCTTTATGCCCTGCACATAGTAAACTGAAAGAGAAACTACTTCTGAGGGTAATTTTAACTGTTTAAAACCACTCTAATGCGTAGTTAACAGCACTAGCCCAAACAACTCATCATTCATTTTGCATTTTCCTTTGACAGCATATCAAGGTCTTTCAGTTCGGTGAGTGGGGTGGGAACTTTTCCATGCGATTAACACCTCCACGTTGCTTTAAGCAAGGTATATGGCTGTAACACATTATTCAGCACCATGCATGCCTAACTTTCAAACTAATGTTCTTATTTAGCAGCTTACATTGCTTTTCAATTGAGACAGAAATTCTCTGACAGAGGCAGAACACTACACAAGTATATGCCATGTATGCCCTAAGCCAGAGTCTGGTTTACCAACATACCAACTGTAAGGTTTAAACAAATAAAGATACAACTTAAAATAATAAAGATACAAATTCTGAAGACCCAGTCACAATTAGGCAATCTGCACCCAGAACATGCAGTTCCAAAAGATTTAGTTTGGTATCAAAAGCATGAAAGACAAACCTATGCACTATATGTTCTCTAAATGGTTAATAATCGTGTCATTTACCTGTCTACAATGGACTAGGGTAGCAAAGACAACAGTACATGCCTGGTGACATATACTGCAAGTGACTTTATTTCTGCTAAAAGCTGATTACTTTACTGCTATCACAGGCAAAGTGTGGAAAGACGATCACAAATACTTAGAGAAAGTGATGCTAGATAGTCCACAAGGAATGGTGCCTCGGCGTTTTCTGTCCTGTTGAATAGAGTTACTTTCAAGCAGCTCCAATCTCTGTTGGCTCCAGTCTCTCATAAAAATTACAGCTGACAATTGTTTGATCATCCATGAGAAACCAGAACTTTTCTGGTAAGAGTAGGCATTCCTATCCAACTCCACCTTGTCCCCAAAACACTTGCACTGTTAAGCAGGTGAAGAAGTCTATTAGTAATATGGAATAATCCTTCAGAAAGGTGAATTGACATCCATATAAGAAAAATAAGAAAGAACCAACTCTAGCAGGTTAAAGGTAAAAACATCATAGGAGAGGCTAGAACACACATAAAAGCTAAGATACCCTTTTTCAAACACATCAGAAGTCAAAAATCCATTAGAGACTCATGGAAACACTCAGAAAACATGAGGCCATAGCAGAACAAAATAAATTATTTTGAATCCATCTTCACTGTAGAGCAGTTTTATAGCTTTTCACCTTGGAATCCATCTTCACAGGGACATGTCAATACGATCTCTTCTCAAGCTGAAGCACAGTTATATGGCATTATAGGAAAAAAACCCTGAAGAGCACCAAATCTCCAGCACGAGATGATACTGAGCCAAAAAGAAATGGAAGAATGGAACAGATGTGCTATTACATGTTGTGGGTAATCTCGCACTTCCAAAGAAATGGAAGATGAAAAAGGCTTCGCTCACTTTTTTTAAACTTTGTAAGGTGATTATGATGTCTGACATTAATAATAAGGCAAGCTATTACTAGGTAAGCAGTAAAACTTTCCATAGCACATTAAGGACACTAGAAACGTGAATGAACTCAAGGACAGAATTCACGGGAGCACAACATATTAAGAGTTGCTGAAGACAAAGATGTTATTTCTGTCTTAGAAAGTCTTCAGCTCTGGAGTCTGAAAAGAGGCTACCAGAGAAATAACACTGTACACTTGCCTTATTTCTGTACTCTTTCCTAACACTGACATCAGAGGCGGCATACTAAGCTAAATAACGCTTACGTCTGATCCAGTACTGCCATTCCCATGTTAGACACAGTGCAAAACTACTTAATATGCACTCATATGATAGACTGGTGAAGGAATATGTAGAATATGTCCTATAATAACATGCCCCAAACGAGCATGTTTCTTTGAGGAAGCCAAAAGCATGCAGATAAGGAGCTACCAGCCAACAAAATCTTCTCATCACATTTTAACAATATCTGAAATCAAAGCTTTTCCAGAAACTACCCAGTTGTCTCACCGGAGAGTGGTCACTAAGAAGTTGTAAAGGATTTGAAACAGGGCTTGAACCATTCAAGCTATTCATAATCTGCAAAAGAGTAAAATGTAATGATTCAGTAGTTGGCTAATTACAGTTGTAAAAAATAAACACACATAGAAGTAAAAACTAACTGAAGAATTGAAGGATAATACTTCATAAATGACTGATAAAAAGGCTGACAATTCAGTGTAAAGTGTAACATAATGCAAAAAGTTACTTAATTTACATATGTTTTATGCATATCAACAAGCTCCAAAATATCTATTATTACTCAGGCAAAAGCTCTGGGAGCTAGCTGCAGATGGTTTTAAGAAAAAAAGCATATCTGTCTGTTTAGCAGCAGTCTAAGAGGCAAGTAGAAGGTTAGGAATTGTTACAAAAGGAATTGAGAACACGAACAAAAAAATGACTATGTCACTTTTTCAGAGTTCTTACCAATGTTTCCAAAAACGGACATAGTAGAACTGGGACATACACAAAGGTCAATGGAAAAATCATGAAGAAATACATGAATGGCTTCCAAAATGGATTGTAAATCTGCAGATGATGGCAAGAGAACAAATAATCACTGACTTTCCTAACACAAGAGCCAAAGCGCATGGAATCTTTGAGTATCAGGAGACGGATTCAATAAGAGCATATTCTCTGTATGAGACAGAGCTACATTGTGGGCCTCACTGGCAGAAGATTCTACCCTATGGGTGTATACATGGACACAAAAAAGCACCTGGACAAATTCATGGGGGGAAAAAAAAATTCCTTTCATGTGTCTTCACGCTTTTCCCTCAGCTTCCACTATTGGCCTCTGCGGGAGATGGGATGTTGAGATAAAGGGAACTTTAGTCTGGTGTGCTTTATTTTTATATTATACTCCCAAAAAATGTCAACCACAGCTGAGTATGTAGATTCCTGCCACTAGAAAGACTTATGACCATGTTTTCTTTTCCTTTGAAGACTGGTTGCATACTTAGGATCTCTCCAACAACGACCTGCAAGCACCTGAATACAACTCTCTTGTAGAAAGATGTGATAAATGAGTCTCAACAGCAACAAATCAGTCTTACGGAACCGCCTTTGCCTCTCTAATACGTGCTTTCACCACATACACAGAATATCAACAACTGCCACATGGCACCACTTTCCCTGCACCAATACGCCAGATAGACTAGTGTGCTGTAAAATGTCTACCAGGCACCATCCAATCAGTCTTTTGTAAGACTGGGCTCCGTTCCAGCACTAGTTTGTGCAGTCGATGTATTAAACTTTGATTCATACTCAAGTCTCTCACACTTACATAGAGGAATCAGGACTCAGTGTCCACCCAGAGTTTGAGATATCTCCAGCTTCAATAAATTCAGCTGCTACAGTGCAGAAAAATTCAAATGGCTGTAAAAAGTCAATGGCTGGCAGGAAGAAGGAACTCTGAGACAGTGTTGCTTCAGCCAAGTCTTGTTTTGAGATGTACAGCACAAGGAAATGAAACCAGCTCAGCAGGCAAACCAAGTGACAATCTGGGACTTGGTTCACAATTTATATGCATTAACACCTCCTGTGTTCACACCCGTACATCTAAGTATTTATTATATGCCTTAGTATGCCAGCATCCCTTGGGACACCACGAGACAGAAACATGGAAAGACTGGGGCATGGCAACAAGTAACTTTTAGACATCTTGCAAATCCATCCAGTGCAATCCAGAGCACTGCTGAATTTGCCAACAATATAGTGGACAAATTGGTATCCCAGAATGGAATCAACAAGTATATATTGAAAAAAGAATCACCAGAGTTAACCAGCTGAAGACAACAAGGAGTGAGGCTTCTGTTCTGCTTCTCAGAGAATTAGATGCCTTCCTCCAACTGTGACCTGTAAATCATAAATATCCCTGGAATGAGGCAGCATTCTTTAACCAGTCTTGAAGCATCTGAGCAGCAAAAGGAATATCAAAGTTCCTTATTCTTGTATTACATAGTTTGTTAGAATTTTGCTTTCCAAACTGTAGATTTAATATTTACATTCATCTCAGGAGGAGGGTGATAAAAACAACATATTTCCTTCTTTAGCTTGGCAAGAGTTCTATTTCTCCCTCTCATTTACTGAAGTCCACAAAGCTAAATTTCATTGTCAATTTTTGTATCTCCTTCAGACATCATTTCCACACCAGAGTGCTCACAATGTTTCATCTCAGTAAGGTTTTTGGGGGTTTTGTTTGTTTGTGGTTTTGGGTTTTTGAATTATTAACAATTCTTCCTCAATGTAAGAAGCCACATAAAAGACTACAGACTGTTATTTCTATTTGCAACATATACAAGGAGTTCTTGCAATTTCTTTCTTTTCAGTTGATTCTTGAGAAGGTATGCCCTTGATAGATGGCCTCTCCATTCATAGATCAGGGCAAGTCCATAATTCTTTAGCATCAGTAACACAAGGCAGAGACTCCCCTTGCAATTTACTTCGTAGAGTCAGAGGAATGGTTTTCAAGATTCTGCAGTCACTTTCCTGCAAACAAAATGCCTTCAAAATCACAGAATCATTTTTCACTGTTCTTTGTCAGATAGTGCTGTTTCTTCTTCTGAGGGGACAATCTTCTTTGTACTTACATTGTTTAATGCACCCAGAGGGTTCACTACATTTTCTGTCACGATAACGCAGTCTTTCCTCAACCCTCAAAAGGAATCCATTATCCAATTGTTAGAACGTTATTTGCTAAGTTAGTTTATCCTCTCCTCTCCCTCCCTCAAAAAAAAGTTTTGTCAGGTTTAAGCAAGACATGTCTAGCAGGTCACCCATCTATCAAACACATCTATTTTCACCTTTCATAAAAAGGCTTTTCAGCATAAAAACTGAAGAGTTTCAGCTTTTGCTGATCTGAATACCTTAAGCCTGTTTACATAGAATCATTCCATGCCCTCTGACAGTACCAATACAGGATTTATGCAACAAAAGCCACTGCTGCCCTTGAATTGCATGTATGATGCTGAAAAAATTCTTTTTCCATGATGCCCCATGAATGAGCTGGACTGGTCTCTAGTGAAATCTAACTGCATAAACATTATCTGATATGGCAGAGAAGAGACTGGATGCAACATGCTAGATCTGTGTCTGGCCTCTGAATATCCAACTTTACTTCCCAAGAGCATAAGATCCACAAACGCTGTAACAAGGTGTCATGCTTGCCATAAAACATCTCATCAGCAACAGGAATGTATAAATATATGCTGCTGTTTGCAAAGCACGTTTTTTTTCAGCTGAGAGAAATAATTATTAGTGACAGCATTTTTGTTAAATGGTATCACACATACTGCAGCATGCTCATTTGTAATATAAGGAACTGTAGAAACTGCTCATTATGTTAACAAGATCATTCATAATGATATTGTCACTTGTATTTTAAAATAACTTTTTGCCATTTAACCTCTTACATCCACACTGAGTACGAAATAGAACTGAGATGTAAACTTCTTTGGGTTTTGTCCTCTTTTCTTCCCTGGTCACCATTTTTATACCTACAGAAAAGCTGCAGAAGTGTGACTGTTTCTGCTTTTTATCACAGGAAAAAGATCTGTGGTTGGGATAAAATATAGTGGTTTTCACTGTAGGTTACTCTCTTCCCTGCAACTGAGAAGCTTAGGCTAACTTTTATTCAGGATGACGTATCAATTACCATAATAACAGCATTGTATAACTATATATATGTATTTCACTGCTCACTTTGAGTTACATATAAGGTGTTCTCTCACAATGTTGGATTTTGCTCAAGAGTGACTTTCTCCATACATAAAGCAGTCCTGAGACATGAGCTTTCGGAACTCAGTTTCCTATTTGACAATTCCTAGTTTTGGTTTTCCAAAAACTAGGACCTTTTACAAAACTTGCATTTGAGAACTGAGCGTTAGTATTTTACAGGTTGCAAAAAATTCAGACATGGATAACAGAGGACCCTGCGGTTAATGAATCTTAGCAGTAATTATGGCTGAGGCAGTATTTGCACTGTCTTATTACACCTTTATTTTCACAGGAGCGTAAAAAAAAATAAATTATTTTTGGCATTATTTTTTCTGGTCCTATAAACTCACCTGAAACATCATTATTTGATTTAATTTTGCTATTTACTATAGTATTTCCCACAATGAAAAAAATTCACCCTTGACCTACAGACAATAATTTAGAAGAAAGGTAAGACTGGCTAAATAAAAATTATATATTCTCATGGTGTCATTGATGAAATAAAATCAACAATTCTTCTTCCCAGTTTGTGACAATAACAAGATATTATCTAGGTTAATCTCTTGACTGAAACAAACACACAGCCACTTAATTTCCATGATGAATATGACATTCCAAAATGAACGAGAGCAATCCTTTTCCCCTCATATTTAAAGATCAACAAACCCACGCAACTTCAGTACAAAAAAACCCAAACTTCCCTTTTTAATGCAACACTGTTACTGGGGTTTTCCATATGCAAAAGTCATGATAGGCAGCTGCAATGAATTTCAGCAAATTTAAGACAGAAAACTTTCACTCAGTAGCAGAGATTAACTTAACGTGCATCTGAGCTTCCCTGAAAAACTTTTCACAATTATATTAAAAGCACATAAGTAAAGTGCTTTTCCTTATGACTTTTAAAGAAAGCATTATCAGGGCAACCCTCAAACCTCTGTCCTTTTATAACACATAGTAGTTACAACTTGCCCATGATAGCTTACATTTCAAGTGGGGTTTTGTTTGTTTGTTTTTACAGTTAATGCAAAAATAAATGCATATTACTGATAATGGAGAAAGATAAAAATGCGGTTATCTGTTTTCCTAACTCCTAAATCATCCTAGCCTTTGTGAAATGAATAAAAGCAACACAGACTTTGCCTATCCATTGATTTAGCAGGGTTGAAAAGCCACTTTCAAGAACGCAAGGTTCGGTTCTGTGCCTCAAGGCAGAATAAACTATTGTTATGACATTCTTAACAGATATTTGCCTATCATGTTATAAAGAACTTCAAGAAATGTCTGAATTGCAATTTTCTGAAAGCTTGGAAAGCAATCGGAAAAGTATCACTTCATGTTTCTTATAGTCATCCCTAGGCACTTGGTAGTACCTTTTGCCACAAAGAAGGCATGCAGTTAAACTGACCTTTGGTCTGATTCTGTAAGGCTGGAAGACTGAAGTCTGAAGCTTTGCCACACGTGGGGTCGGATGGGATCCACCCAAGGGTACTGAGGGAGCTGGCGGAAGTGCTCACCAAGCCACTTTGTCATTTATCAGCAGTCCTGGCTCACCGGGGAGGTCGCCGTTGACTGGAGGTTACCCAATGTGACGTCCATGCACCACAAGGGCTGGAAGGAGGAACTGGGGAACTACAGGCCTGTCAGTCTGACCTCGGTACTGGGAAGGTTGTGGAGCAGATCATCTTGAAAGCCATCATGCAGCATGTACAGGACAACCAGGTGATCAGGCCCAGTCAGCTTGGGTTTATGAAAGGCAGGTTCTGCCTGAATAACCTGATCTCCCTCTATGACAAGGTGACCTTTGACATCATTTCCCACAGCATTCTACAGGAGAAATTGGCTCCTCACAGCTCAGACAGGCGCACGCTTTGCTGGGTAAAGAACCAGCTGGATGGCCGGGCCCAAAGAATTGTCATGAATGCAGTTAAATCCAGCTGGCGGCCGGTCACAAGTGGTGTTCCCCAGGGCTCAGTACTGGGGCCCATTCCCTTCAATATCATCATCAACGGTCGGGACAAGGGGATCGAGTGCACCCTCAGTAAGTTGGCAGATGACACCAAGCTGCGCAGGAGTGTTGATCTGCCTGAGCGTAGGAAGGCTCTGCAGAGGGATCTGGACAGGATGGATCCATGGGCTGAGGCCAATTACATGAGGTTCAACAAGGCTCAGCGCCAGGCCCTGCACTTGGGGCACAACCATCCCAGGCAACACTACAGCCTCGGGGAAGAGTGGCTGGAAAGCCACTCTTTATTACTCCGGCAATAAAGGACCTGGGGGTGTTAGACAACAGCCGGCTGAATATGAGCCAGCAATGTGCCCAGATGGCCAAGGCGGCCAACAGCATCCTGGCTTGTATCAGCAACAGTGTGGTCAGCAGCACCAGGGCAGTGACCATCCCCCTGTACTCGGCACTGCTGAGGCCGCACCTCGAGTACTGCCTTCGGTTTTGGGCCCCTCGCTACAAAAAGGACATTGACGTGCTGGAGCGTGTCCAGAGAAGGGCAATGAAGCTGGTGAAGGGTCTAGAGAACAAGTCTTAAGAGGAGCAGCTGAGGAAACTGGGGTTGTTTAGCCTGGAGAAAAGAAGGTTCAGGGGAGACCTTATCGCTCTCTACAACTACCTGAAAGGAGATTGTAGCCAGGTGGGAGGTCGGTCTCTTCTCCCAAGTAACAAGTGATAGGATGAGAGGGAACAGCCTCAAGTTGCATCAGGGGACATTTAGACTGGATATTAGGAAAAAATTTTTCACTGAAAGGGTTATCAGGCATCGGAACAGGCTGCGCAGGGAAGTGGTTCAGCCACCATCCCTGGAGGTATTTAAAGGACGCATAGATGCGGTGCTTAGGGACATGGTTTAGTGGTGGACTTGACAGATCCTAAAGGTCTTTCCAAACCTAAATGATTCTATTCTATAATTCTATGATGTGATATTCTTCTGACAAACCACAAGCAAAGTGGAGATTATTTGGCTGTCAGTTAGATGGTTTCCTCAAATGGAGTAAAACACCATAAACCCTTTATGTTTCAAATCTTGCTACCAGACAGATAATAGTGAGGCAGATACCAAAACCCTAATACACCTCTAATAGATTTGAAAAAAAGCTGAGATCAGCTGATTCCACATGAATGCCCTCTACCCTCTCCACTGTACATAATGTGCCTGCTGCCGGTTACCATTCTAAAGTTTCTCTGAAGAACAGTAAAAATAAATAAAGCCCGGAGTTCAGGCAACTGCCTCGGTGCAACCATAAGCAAATGAAACTATAACAACATGACAGGCTTTATGACTGCCTTGGCCTACATTCCACAGCCCCCCTGCTGAGACCTTGTGGCTGTCAAGTGCTCCTGATCATGCCCCAGTGATCCCAAACCTCTTCAGCTCAGTGGGTGAAATATCCAAACCGCAGTCAGCAGATGTCTGGCACACAGTCAGCAGAACAAGATAGCACCAGATCGTTAGCAACAATGGAACAATGTCAGCACAGAAGGCAGCAAGTGCAACTCTGGCCAGTACTACTACTTTACGTGCACTAACAAAAACCAGCAGGATCCTAGAAGCATGTCTGACATTTTTGCTATGGGTGGAAATACTCAAGTTTTCATAACTAAGGCACATTCCTAACATTGACTGCAGCAAGAACCCAAAATATTTGGGTTCTAATTATCTTCAACCTCCATTTAAAGTTTCCACATTTCTCTATATGTCCCCAACTATGCTTCTAGCCTTGTCCATCATCAAGCACAGCTGCAAATTCAGGAAGGAAAATGGCCTTAAATGGCAGCTGAGGAGATTTGGATGGTCCCAATCACCCCCTTTACAAATCACTTTGCTGATTCATAGGGTCACATTATGAGACACACTATGGGACACACTAAGAGAGAGATAGCCTGCTTCCATAGTTCACTTGGAACACCCTGATGCTTTGGGTTCTTCTGTTCTGCCAAGCAAAATCTCCCATCAAGTCCTTCATGTGTAGGATTCATGTGGTGTATGACTTCTAAAGCTCGCTTAAAACAGCTACCACATCTCCACATTCACCACTCTTTCAACAAGTAGAAAGTTCCGCACAGACTCAAGAGTGGAAATCACAAACAACATGAGTTATATGGCAGCTACCAAACCACACTCAGTTTGCTAAAGTCCGTGGAACACACTAAAATTTTCACACGTGATGCAGTGTGACACTTCTCTGTGTCTCCAGCCCGATTTTTTGAAGTTAACCTATCAGTTGTCTCAGTCATCCCATTTCCTAAATGAATAGCTTCTCAGCCAGCCCCTATATTCTCCCTCATAGGCCTACAGCTTTCTTTTTGTTACTCTCCCCTTGTACTGCAATTCTGCCTTTCATCTATATCCTCTAAATTCCTCTGGCCTTCTCCCAGGGCATATGCAGGAAAAATACCCTGTTGGAACCAGAGTTCTGCCAAATCTAAATTCACTGACACTTAAAGGAATTCCAACTGTCCTCAAATCAGACTGAAAAGAATCTCTAATAATGGCTTATTTTTAATTCTTCTTAAGTAGAGGACTCTAATGAATTTTTCTGATTTATTGGGGGAATAAGGCAGATCTAGGTTTTCACAGATTCCTTCATGAATATTTCTCACTACATACTGGATGTCATTATTCTACTGAGAATCAATTAGCCCAAATGTTGTTATGACAGTTACAGAAAAATTGTATTTTTAGCTACAATTTATAGTGTTCTGTCTCTTCCCAAGCAATCTTCACAGAGATGCTGAAAACTTCAAACTTAATGAGGTAGTGAAAGAAAATCTCCTTGATGAAAAAGAAATATATGCGATTGGGAGGATTTTCTAGAAGAAAACATAAGCTTTTTACTCCTAGATGTATCCTGCTACTTTAGAGGAGTTCAACTGAAGGTATAAGCAAGCAAAAAGCAGCAAAAGAGGGATTTAATTTATTTTCTCTGTTTCATTTGACTCAATTGTAGACGTTTCACAAGGAAATGACAAATAAGCAATGCTGTCTTTGGCCATTTAATACAACAGATGCTGAACAATCATTTTCCATAGGCTGTAGCATCACAAATTCACCATGTCTGATGCACTTTCACTAGCAAACACTTCCCCCCCACCCCTTCTCTCCTGTCCTTTCACAACTACCATCAATATTAGAAAAAAAAAACCATAGCAACCTGGGCTTACAAGCCAAAAGTCATATTCTGTGTGCTGCAAGACAAGTTTTTATGGAAAGTGTTCTGACAGGCTCACTGTAATACACATTGGACACTTGTGGCCCAAAGCAAAAAAAAAGACCAAGCGTGAAGACACTCCTCTTTTGTAAACGTATTTCCCATTGCCACGAGGGGAACGGATAAAAGGAACATGAGGCGAGGCAAGTAAGTGTAAAGGACATGAGAAATTAATAGAACAAAGTGCAATCAGGGGTACCACATAACAACAACATCAATTGATAAAAAATGGTAAGTGATTAGAATGCAACAGAAGTTCCTCCAACAGCAATGGTGGTGTTCCCTCTCAAGACGTGAGAAAAAGGCTACCTATGTTCAGTAGCAAAGTCATGGAGCAGAAACAACTATGCTATTTACAGTAGAACCACACTACTCGAGTCCTAGGACTATGAATGGGTGTCAAGAAAAAATAATATTAGAGGTCTGTCCTGTATCATATGCTGGACTCAACTAACACCAGGTCTACCAGTTCCCGTGACCAGCAGTACCTAAGAGGGAGGCTTGCATGATTTTCAGTCTCCACTCCTTACACAACTCTGCTCTGTCCACTGCTAAGAAAGTATTCGAGAAAACGGTGAAAGCTGTTTGGTTTCCCAAACACATTTGAGTGCCAGAGCACATATAGAGCCACTCCAATATAAGCTTTTGCAAACCCAGTAACAGTAAGAGCATTTTTAAAACTTTTCCCTCTAATTTTTCGCCCCCACAATATCTTACATTCTTACTGTGCTAACACCATCAATAATAATTATAACAGTAGAACAAGAAGTTGTCCATTATTAAAAAGAGAAAGAAGCTTCACTGTTTTTTTCCACTGACTTCCTAAGAGGTATGACAGGAACTGGTAGCCTTATGTTTTATATTTCAGCCCAGACGCGATGGCCAGATTTCCTTCCCAGGAAAAAATTTCACAAAGCAAAAAATTTTGCCTTGTGGATCATATCAGTGGCTTTTGTAAAGCCATTTGTTGTGACATACGGCTGCATGCATGACATGCCAAGCCCTGCCCCATGCTATTACTTACTGCTGCAGCACAGTGCCAAAAGCAGCAGCATGAGAAAATGCAGGGCAGAATTTATGCCTGGAGACACAAGCAGTCCCCGGAACACCCAGCGTAATCAATCTCATGCTGAACTGGAGAAAAGGGCTCTGTGACAGCATACTGCTCACTGGAAACAGAGAAGACAGAAAATAATCTACAAAGGAAAAACATATATGGATTTGAAAATACTCAGGAAAAACCCTTTCCATATAACACAGCAACACCTTAGGTACCCAAATGCATGGGAAGATTTCCATTTCCAATAATTTTGAGGAAATTTATAATTTTATTAAAATGAGATCACATTAAAAGCAGCACAAATCAAACTTTCATCACCATGAGCACAGACAATCCACCATCTCTGTGTCACTAGTGTTGCTAATGTTTATACATAATAAAAATGAAAACAGATTTGTTGAAAAGCAATTCAAAATGTCCTCCAGAAACACTTGCAAAACCAAAAATCCAATTTAATTTCAAGGACAGTATTTTAACAAATACCGTGTCACAATTTTTTGAGTCCTATTTGTAGAAGAAATAGTAAGAATATTTAAGTAGATGTTAAAATAACCTTGGAAACATATCCTCAAAGACTTTGAGATTCTCATGCCTAGTTTTCCTTACATTAAACAGTATCACTCATGTCAGGCAGTACAATCCCACTCAGGGAAATAAATTATTGGAGGATAGATAATCTGGAAAATGGAAATTAAGTATGAGGACTTCTCACTATGACAGGTGTCTCTCTACAGGTGGCAAAATATGGAAATCTCCAGGAATACCACAGCTTGGACCTGAAAGCATTTAAGCAGATAACTGGAATGGTGAGGAAGACAGAGTGTAATTTAAAAAAGTTACAGATTTTAAATACATTCAAGAGCCATGAGAAACAAAAGTATCTACATTGTCATTTACAATGTGTCTACAGGTGTCTGTATGTCTGTATTTTGAGTTGCCTATGAAGACATGATGAGAAGAAGCTGTTGAGAGTTGTTAATGAACAACCTCACTAAAACAATAACCAGGTCTGTAACTATACAGAGGGAAATGCATGTTCCAAACTTTGCTGACACAGCTGCACTGGTAAGACTGAGAAAAAGAGAGACCAAGGGGGACATTAAAATGTAAGAGGACAACAAACTTGGAAGAGTGTAGCAGAAAAGTAAGTGGCCAAAAAGGTGGTCGGATCAGCAAAGGGAAAGATAAATAGGTATGGTCTGATGCAGACTTCTTCCAGACAGAGATGGTACCTAGGAAATTAATACAGGGAAGATTTTCTTTATAGACCATTACTGTAACACTTTAATTGACCTTAGGGTGGGAAATGGTTTACCTATGTTAAAGACGACACATCTCTTAAGGTAGTGCAACAAGAAAACAGGATTGGTCCTCAAAGAGCCCTCCTAAAACTAACTGATCGCCCTGGGACCACTGAAGGAAGCTAGGCTTCTGGAGTGATCTCAACGCATGACGCACACACTCATGCACACAGAAATGCCATTCATTCTAAAACGTGAAGATAGGAAGTGTGAAGTTAAGAGCTGATTCTCTAAAAACATTGAAGCCGGTTATTTAACCTTAATTAAACCTTACCCTATGTAATTTTAAAAAAAGTCTACAGAATATCATTCTCTACTAGGAGAAAAAAAGAGGAAAAGAAAAAAAAAGAACCATCTATAAATAAATGTTCCTAAGAACCTTTGCCAAATATCAGTTCTCACAGAGACTTAAAAAGTTGTTTTTCCTGTGGAAAGTTCACAGAACTGGTATAATTTGTTATGTTCCTTTAAGTCTTTGTTGTCTAAATAGGAGCTACAATTTAAAGCTAATAAGAATAACTGAATCACAGGAAAAATACCCTCCAACCATGAAAAATAAATATTCAACATTCTCACCTTATCTTATATTCTTTGTAGTTCTGTTTCTCCACTGCATATTAAGTGGGCCCTGTCACATGAAACTAATACTGTGTTAGCTCTGAAGGAAAAAAAAAAAAAAGAAAAAAGAAAAAAAAAAAAAAAAAATTTGTCACTGAACTGGAAGGTGCCAGCTGCAGAACTGAAGTCATCTTTGAGAGGATAATTCCAGGTTTACACACTAAATTATCTTCAGATTCTAGAAAAAAAAGGGTAAGTGACTAACTTTCCACAGATTACTGTGCAGTTCAAGTACCACTTGCTGACAGTTTGGGCACCCATTGGTAACTGTTTTGAGAAACCTGACATTAACAGGGCAACAAAACGCAGCAGATAGAGCAGCATGTGATGGCTTCCAGATTTTTTCAGAGATCACGTGAAGAACGCATTTTGTCCCTCAGCTTTTAAATACAAGTTGCATTGTCCTTCTCAGGTATAGAATCCACCAACTTCTTAGAAAAGACCCGATACTCAAAAGAATGAAAGATGGCACTTAAGGGCAGGGGAAAAAGGGAAAGTAGAAAATCTGGTGGAGAAAAACATACAAGAAAAGCGGGAACAAACCCTTGCAGGAAGAATGTGCACCATTACCTATTACAGGAGGGAGCCCTCAAACAAAACAATGAAAGGAAAGACTGTCTTTAACACCTGTATAAAAGCACTGTCCTTCCCTGAAGTAGTGACTAATTCACATTTAAGTAGAAAGATGATTTGATGTCACAATATTAACAGCAGCTATTTTAACAACTGATGAAAAAGAATCACAGTAACTTCATTATTTGCAATTGCGATAGGACACAGATCTTGGCATGGGAATGTCATGGTGATTGCTAGGCACTGTCTGGAATAACAAAAGTCACAGGCACCTGACATGAGTTTTAAAAGAATAAGATCTTAAACAGTATCAACAGACTACAGCAACCCAGAAACGCTTATAGAATTGTAGAGAAATTAAGTTGTTCATTAATCACATCATGAACAGGGAGCTGAAATTCCTTGGATACAGAAATGACAACTATGTGGAAAAGACAAAGTTACTGTTGCTTATTGAACTAACCATTGAAGCACTACAAAGAAAGGAAACATATGTAAGAGAATGAAAAAATTGCAGAAGGAAGAACACCCACTACTACCTAAATCTAAAAACCTAGAGTCCAGAATTAGGCAAAATTCTGGAAAAAAGTTGAATTTTTTAGTGAGATGTGATGAAAAAGGCAACATGAAAAAGGACCAACCTGTATGTCAAATCATCAGATACCAGAGGAATATCAACATGCATATAATATTTATGAAAAGGTGAAGAAAAACATAATAAGCATCTCTAGGAAAGAAACAAGCATAGCCAGAGAAGTGAAAAAGAAGTCTTGAAATTACTTATAATTTGCAAAACTTCCAGCATAAGATAAATTTGAAGATGACAACTAAGCAGATACAATATATACTCACAGCTTATCTAATCTGCCCAGTGGATTCTGGGCCGCAAGATGCAATTTCTAAAAATTATTTTTCCCCTGTCGAATATTCCAATCGTGTTGAATGTGAAAGTAGTCTACATTTAAACTGATAAATTAAAAGCAAGAGGGTTGGGGTTTTTTAAGTGCAAAAAGAAGTTTGCATAATGATCCAATCTTACCACTGGCACCAAACCTATCCCACACAGACACCTGAAAAGAAATACATGAAACTCACTGCAATTGTGATGGTCACTAGATCCCCGAGTGTGAACGGCTACTGCAGACTTCAGGAAGTGTCTGTCACAATTTATCTATTTTGATGTCCATTATGAAACCCTCCTGGGGTTAAATCATACATAGATACAAGACAGTTTCACCTCCACTGGAAGGGTTTTAAAAATGAAATTAGACATGTTTTTGAGGCAAAATCTTTTGCAGCTAACTCCCCAGTTCTGCACATATTCCTATAGAATCTGTGGCCAAAGGAACCTCCTCTAAACATTTCCCATCACCTCCTCTGATCTGTCAACTTCAATTGGGCTTTTCTTGTAGCACTACTTGTCCTGTACTGAGAGGATAACAAATAAACAACTCAACTTATCCTTCTAGATTTATAACTGCAATCTAAAAATCTTTATTTATTCTATTTGCTTAAAAGTCTGAACTGTTTCAACATACAGTATTCACTACTGCACATTCTAGACTACTGTACTTTACCTATTTTCATCATTTGTCTCCATTATCTGTGGTACAGAAACCTTAGAGGAGTCACTTTTTTTCACTCTGAGGCTACCTCCTCTAATAAAATATTTGAGTGAGGCAGAAAAATTCCAAATGCAGAAACATCTGTTAGCATACTTTCTGATCAATCAGACAAAAATGGTAAGTTTTAATACATAGAATCATTGGGGCTATCAATTCTTTTTAACTGTTTGTTTTATTTTTAAATTACCTTAAAGTTGGAAGAAGTGAAATAGATAGAATTCTTCTGAATGGAATTGTCTGACAATCTTCTTTCCTCTGGGGGCAAATTGTCCTTATTTGTCCAAAGTTTATGAGGACTTGCCAACAACCTGGAACAAATGGCATATTAAGCTTCATCTAGGAGAAAGGGCCAAAACATACAAATTACAGATTTCCAGCCAGATGCTTTCATTCCCTAGTTTAGGTAACACGATTTCCAGCATCCTTGCCGTTTATCTGCCATTCCCCAAAGAGAAATTACTTTTGACTCGGAGGGACAACACTACTACAGACTAAAATTTGTGCCATATGCTTTAACTGAGGAAATAATCTCAGGTTTTCATTTGACTTATTGTGGGAATTGGGAGTCTTCATATTGGATTCTTATTAGATCACTGTTTTCTAATTTTCTTTTGTATAACAACTGTGGCAAAGATCACTCTGTCCCTCTGTAAGTGGAGAGAAAAATCAAAACCTTATTTTCTCAAAAATCTGCTTTTATGCAGATTGTTATCAATTCTATCTTAGGCTTGCATCACTCGCTTTGACCTCCCCCCTTTCTTTTTTCCTTTTTTGTTTATAAAGAAGAGCAACTTGTCCACAACCCAGTCTGGCTTCTATAGAGTTCCCAGACAAGCTCTATGGTAAACATTCTAATTTTATAGGTTTTAAAGACTCTGTGTTACCACAGATAATTTTCCATATATTCTAGGTAAGTTTTTAAATGACCAGCCAATACCTCAGAGGAGGAAGTACTCTAGATTTCACATTGCTGTAATCCATCAACTCAAGAGTACTTGTCGACAAAATACTGCAAATAAGCTCTTAGAGGATGACTAATTTTCTGTTAAATGCATCTTTTTACAAACCAAACCTATATAAATGAGCAACAAAGCATCACAACTGATGGTGCAAAGGAATAGGCAATTGCTGTCAAATCATATCTACATTTAGCACTCAGTAGCCAAAAATAGTAACTTTTAAATTCTCCGTTATTTTGTCTAGCAAATACTGGTGCAGGCAACTGAAGAAATGATGAGGATTTCCTTCATAATGGTCACTATTATGGGTACTTCTTCCAGATAATTTCTTATCCATGGAATGCTAGTAAATGAGTAGATAGAAAATGACATAAGCATACGATAAACAGCCAGTGTTCAAACATGACAGCTGCAGAGAAAGAAGCTTCCTATGTATTTCTCCCCCCACTACCTCTCCTCCAAATGACAAGAACTCCTAGATTAAAACAAAACTGTTAACCAAAATATTTCTTAAGTACTCATGCACCACAAGACAAGGACAGATGATGGGAAACAATACCACAAAATACTGACTAGAATTAAGAAAAGCAATCTTGCTTGAACTGTGTTCTATTCTTCATTGTACTTCTGTTCCACTAGTATATTTGCAAGTATGTTGTGATTAACAATTAGACAAACATTTGAATTTATACAAGCAAGTCAACACCAATGAAATGAGAAGTCTGTATTCCTAAATAGGGAGCAAACAACTCCAAACAATCCCTTTCTTATCATAGTTAGGTAACACAAACCAAGTTTAAAATTCAGACCAAAAATTGTTCAGGAAATTATTTAAGTAGATAAACAAACCTCAGAAAAATGCTGTCTGCTTATGGATGTTAAATGCGTTCCATGCAAACATCTATTTAGAATGTTTCAGTAGTTGTTTATGCAATGGCAGTACAATTAGTGTCCGTATAACTATTACAAGATCAAACCAGCAATGATCTGCTAGAAGAAATCCATCCCTTACACACTCACTACATTCCAAAGTGAGTCTGTCTGTAATGTATTGTCCCCTGTAAAAATAAACCCATGAAATACATTCAGGGGTTTAAGAGGTTAAAAGCTGGAACAAGAACAGAAGATTTAAATAGACACCGAAGAGCAAGAGCATGAGAACACACAGACTCGCTAACAGACCGGATTCAATAGGTATGAGCCACTCTACTCTGACTTTTCCATTGTTACGCTTCCCATAAACTTTCCTTCTGACCGTGTCTTCTCAATCTCCTTTTCTGCTGCTTGCCTTCCTTTGGGGCAAGGGAACCAAAGTGAATAGAGTGCGCCAAGTTCTGAGGACTTTCATATTCCGACCATCTTTGCAAAAAAGTGGAACCTACAGACAGTCTCTTTCAAAAGAAATACCAAGTCAATACCTGATGATGAAACACAAATGTCTTCATGTAGTGTCAACAATCCACAGCAATCCACATAACAACCAAAAAGCAACATGTCAATACACACACACTTTTATGACTTCACCTCTCTTTCACTGTACAGACAGTTCACCCTATGGTATGGCAGATACAATTTTTATGCTTTTATACATTTTTGGGCACACATTAACACGATACTTCCTTCTCAGCAGTATTCTGAAGCACAAAATTTTTTTTCTGTTCACAGAAAATAAAAAAAAATTCATTGTACAATAATCTGGTTTGATGAACATTTCGAATATTAAAAGCAAGGATTAAGAAAAATTAAGAAATTATATTTCAAAACTTCAGTAGCTTGGCAAATGGAAGCATCAGAAAACAGATGGTGAGTTTATAAGGAACATGTCTCCATGAGCTATATGGGAGCTTTGCTATAGCACTTGGTCAGCAGATTTCTGTTACTGCTTATCCCAGTATCAACATTTGTGGTCCAGCAACAAGAACATAAACTTTAAATGGATAGATTCAAAGAACTGATTTGCAGTCAAATGTCAATACAGAAAATGTGGATCCTCAAAATTACTTTGATGAAATGACGTGTACTGAAGCACCAATATTGAGTGTTGTGTACTAGACAATGGCATTAAATCAGTAAATAAGGATTTTTTTAGCCTCACTAAGAAGAGCAAAGCTGTCTTAGGGAATGTCTATGTTTAGATTAACCAGCAGGATTTGGGTTTGCGTATGGCCGTTGACTGTCACAATAGGAACTGATAGGACAGACTAACAGACGTAACATATTTGGACTTCAAGATGACTTGTAATACTTCACAGCAGAAAATGCTAGGGTAAAATGTCAGTAAAAACTGTGCAGATAAACATCAAAGTTCTAAACTGAATTCAAAACAAGGTCAGTAAGAAGCAGCAGACAGGTAAAGAACAGCTGTGCAAACGCCTAGGTGTTTGACCTCTTCTTACTTGGACAAGGTACCAAAGATAAACAAAGGGACTTCTGAAGAAAGTAAAGCTGTAGCCATAAAATATGGAATTGGAAGGAAGGTTTGGTAATGCAGGTGATATGGTCAGAGTCCCAGCGACCCTGCTTAAACTCAAAACTAGATGATTTGCTTGCTGGTAAATATACTCTCCATTATTGAACTTCTGGGATAAAAATAAACACCGCAATGAGACTTGCAAGAGACCCTCTACACTGAAAGAAAAGACAACTGGAAAAATTTTTCTCAAACTTGAGAGAAAGCGGTAATTTTCTATCTCTAGGCAAGTCCTGTCAACATGTGTTTCTGATTTTGTAACTTTCTAATTTTAAGCTTCACCAACTGGAATTTTCTCTTGAAATCATTTTAGAACCCATTTAATCAGGATGTTTGCAGGGGAAGCCAATCTTTGATCACAAGGAGGGCTGCATTTACCTGAAAATGCTATTGCATGAAGAGAAATTCAGTAAGTGTTTACAGTTACAATGAACTGCTTTTCATTCTAAGAAGCATAGTGTCTTTCACTCCCCCTATTTCCCTAACTGTTTTACTAAACTGCTATCTATTGTCTTCCTTTTAGATTGTAAGCTCTCTGAGACAGGAACTGCCTCCTTGAAACAAAAAAAAAACTCATTTATACAGCATTCAGCACAGTGGGATCCTGACCACAGACTTCAGATTGAAGATGTAAATGAACAACCTTGAGGAAGCTCTGTAGATTTAATAATACATTTCATACACCTTTGGATATGGTGGCTCTGCCACACAATCAAAAACAAACACAAGGTAAATTTTTGAGAGTCAGATTAGGCAGGCATTTAAGCACATGTACACCATGAAACGATGGATTTTGAAGATGACAGAGGATAGTCAAGTTGGTAGAAGACAGTCAAGTAACCACTCTACAAGCTTGAAGTTGGTAAAAGAATGCTTCCGTTGTTAGAACACAACAGGATTTTCTTCATGTTTTAAATGTAGACCTTACCATTTGATTCATATATGCCATTGAAACCTTCAACAGATTGCACTGAAATGACAAACACTGGCATAAGATAATTGTAGGCAAAACCTTCACATGTCTAATTAGTTTGCTTAGTTATTCTTCCATAATGTTCTGAGACATTAACACAGCCCCTTCCTCACATTTTTCAGCACTTGACATTCTTCATTTTCAAAGCGCTCTTGTGAACTGCAGAAGTGCCAGACATTTGCCCCAAGCTTAATTCAAACTGCATTGTGTGTTATTCTACTTGTGGGTATGGATCTTTCTAAAATTAAAAAAAGCTGCCTTCTTTCCAATAGAGGTGTTCAATACTATTTACTTACAAAGTCTGCCTATCTTCTAAACCTATTTCTTAGCATTGTCCTGATAACAGTATTATATTATGGAAAGAACTAAAACAGTTAAAGGCAGAAAATAAGAAAAAGGAAGTCCTTATTTCACCTCAAAATTTTTTCCCTGTTCTCTGCTCCCTTCATCTTGATTACAATATTTTACAAATAATTTTTAGCTACTCAAAATTATCAATAGTGCAAGGATTTCTACTGCTCTGTTTTCCTCAGCCTCATCCACAAAAATATTTTTGCATCTAAAGCACTTCTACTTCCAATGTCTCATATTCAGTAGTATATGATGATATTTTGGTCATAAACACTTTGAAGATCAGCGTGCCTAGTAAAAATGAAACAGAAAGAAAAATCAAAACCAGCAACCGCCATTGCCTTGGGCCTCATCACTCCTAAATATTGTGGAGAGTTTGAAGGTCCTTGAGACAGTTGTTCTGATAACCTAAACTGAAGGCTTATAGCTATTATGAATCCTTCTCTCTAAACACAATCTGCTGCAAAATTGTTAGGTCGTAGAAAATGAACTTTACATAAGCAACAAATCTGACATCAGATACGCAAGTGGAGATCAAACAGGTCTCCTGTGCAACACCACATACTGCGTTCCACTGTGAGGAAATATTTCCCTAAGCACCCTGGTGTCTGTGAACACACACTGATGATCTGTCTCCCCTTTCAAAGCTCGTGGTCCCGATTCCCAGATCTGACTGTCTAACAGTCCTACCCTAACCACCTATCATATGTACACCAGCAAATAACCATATTCCTTGCATCAAATCTTATGTCATCTTCCTCTGAAAAATGTTTGGCATCACCGGAGTTCATTGCTGCTAACTAACAATTAGGAATCACGTGGGACTGTTCTCCGCCTCTTCTACTACAAGAAATAGGGGTCATCAAGTAAAACTGGCAGGTTAGAAGTTCAAAGTGGAGGGGCAAAAAGGGGCATAAGTCTTCAGACAGCACTGAGTTAAGCTCTGGCACTTGCCAGAGAATGCCATGGATGCTTAAAGATGTTATCAGCTCAAGATGTAAGGGGACAAGTCATCAGAAGACAAACCCATCAAGGACTGCTAGGTAGAACAATTGCAGGAAGTCCCGTAATTACAAAGTGTGGAAGACTCAAACAGAATACAGGGGAAGTACTGCTATATGCTTTATGTACATTATGGGAGCAGTACACAATACGTTCTTTCCTCAGACTTCTGCTTTTGGCCTGTGCCAGACAAAATGAGGAATACTCACAGATTGTGTGCAATTTAAGTCTTGCAAAACCAACTATAACATATAGATGTTTAAATAGCCATTTCTTTTGGATGATCCTTTTTCCCTTCTCCAAAGTCTATTTTTCATCAGAACAGGAATAAGATGCATCTTTTCCGAGGTAGAGTCAAGCATTTCCATCTCCTTGTCTCTTTTTGAAAGATGCTAGACACTAAACTGCATCCATGTCTGAAATCTGCAATTGTATTGAAAAGGTGCAAAAAGTTTCCTTCTAAGTAGGTATCCAATATGGAATGAGGAATAATGCACTGTTATACACCAGCATTCCTTCACCATTTACACATTTTACTTCTGCTGAATCAGAACACAAATCTGAATTTTTCTTTTGAAAATATTTCCAAGCCAAAGGGAGAAGGAAACACTATAAACTTTAAAACGTATTTCAGACTTAGCCTTTACTCCAGAAAAAGAGAACTCCAAATGTACCAGACTCAGACAGTAGCTTGATGGTCTGCATGGGGACAGCAATCAACGCCTAGGCTTCCAACCACTTGACTGTTACAGGTTGCACGTAAGAAGATAGTCATAACAGAGTAACAAAAAGCCTGCAAAAATCTAGCCCTAGAATGAATTCATTATAAAAGTATTGTATTCATAATCTAATACAATTCATAATCTAATACAATTCATAATCTAATACAATTTCTGAAAATCAGGGAAATCAAAGACTAAGAAAACACCACACAACATTACAAAGAAGTTGCTGTACACTTGGAACAAGTCTGAGCAGTTGCCACTACCTCCATCTTCTGAAAGTACAGTAGAGCTGGGGAGCAGGCAACAGAGGAAGCTGAAAGTAGGAGACTGACTCTGACCTTCTGCCCGCCATGGTACAAAGGTGATAAATGACAACTAATCTTTCTTTAGATGCTGAAATAAGCCAACAAGAGATCACTTCTTAACACTGGTGACCCTCCGTATCAAACGGAACACATGAACAGTCCCTAGTGAAAAAAAGGCAGAAGGAGAAATAAGAAACCATTTGCCATAACCAATCAAATTCCTCTCTTTTGGAACTCAGAGGAAGAAAATTCCCTGCAAGTTAAACTCAAGCACTAACACAGGGACCCAGACCTCTTGGATAGAATGTTTAGGACATTCTTTTTCTTGACTTTGTGCACATAAGCTACAGGACTTTAATTATGCTGTTTCCATCACCTAAGAACATGCAAGTATGTCAAGCCTGTTGCTTCCAGCATTATAGGGACTGGGCAACATCCTCACATGATCACTGTGTTTCATGACCCCTTGTCAGACTAAATCAAAAAGCAGATTTAAATCAGACGGTCATGTAGAAATCGCCCAGGCTGTCATCATGCGTGTGCTCTGAACATCTCCACTGTTGATAGGGTGAAACTGGATAAGTAACAGCAAGAACCATACATAGCACAGTTGCATATAAATAAAGCCAGTCTTATCAAGCCCTCTTTCCATGACCCTAAGCCCTGCTGTCTCCGCAAATTTTTAGTTCTAGGCTCAGCCTCTCTAGACTGTCAAACACCTACTGTTCAACGTCAAACCCACCCCCCAAATATATCCAACGTCCGCAAGAAACAACATCTACATTTTGCAGTTAAATTACAGCAATTTCAGTCATTCTAAGACTCAGCACTCAACATCGTAGTTGAGTCCAATGCTCAGAGCTGCTGTGAATTAGTAGTATACATTAACTCCTCAACAGCTTGTCCTCTGTTGCATTTAGTTGAAGGCAGAGGTCTAAAGAAAAGATATAGCAGCCATACAACATTCCTTGACTTACAGTCTTCTAAAAGTACGGATCACATATGATTTATTTATGTAGGGCCCAAATTACTTACTGCCAAGATCTTCCAGATAACAGAAACAAATTGATGAATAGGCTCACCTTCAGGCTAGCCTGATTAGCAACTTTTACATTACATCAGTCTCTTGCCTAGGTGTAAGTGATCTGTAAACTTTCCAGAGCTTTCCACAGCAAGGCAATAATTTTTTTGGCTTTCCATAAGTCCATAGACAAGAATAAAAGATGTTAAAGAATTCAGCCATCTGACCCAGAGAACAGAAAGGTCACCACAGGTAGGAATGAGAAGAGAGGTACAAGTAGCATAATAAATTCACCTATTCTTGTAGGCAATATTAGATCTGACAGAGCCCACACAGAAGCTTGCACTATAGCTAAAAGGCAAAGTCAGATCAAGATACCAGCATAGCAACTACAAGCACATGTACACAGTGACCCATATTACCACTATTAACTCTCCCTTTTTGCTTTAGAACTTAACCAATGAGCCAACTGCCAGCTTTTCATCAAAATGAAGGATGTTTAATATTTTTAGCCAAGTAAAAAGGGCAGGCGCCCCCACTGTACATACAACCATACTCACAGGAATGGAAAAAGGGAAGCACTGTTTGTTCCTGTGGAAGAGTTCCATCTCATTGTAGTACATCCATTGAGATGTATAGAACATGTTCAGTTTGAGGCTCCCTGTTATGTTGTCATATCTGGAAAATACAAGCACATATGCTATCATAGCACATTATAAGGCTATAAGTTTGCCTTTATATCATATGAACTAAAAATTGAATGATACTTAGATTAATACGGGCCTCCACAAGGATGACATGTCAATTTGTAAAGCCTTGAATATTTTCTACAGTAAGGTCTTAGCTGGAATACCAAAAATTAAGCTTGAGGCACCGTGTTTAACAAACACATGTATAAACTGAATACAGAAAATAGGAAAGGAACAAGAACAAGCAGATATGTACAACACAAGATCTGCCAGGAAAAATTGAAAGACCTGGAACATGAAATCTAGAGAAGATAGAGGGGAAAACACACGATCACAAGTATTCAAATACATAAAAGGCTAGTACATAAAGGGGAAATAAGCTCTTCCCCCATGAACATAGGGGTAATATGAACAAGGGAAAAGATAAATGGCTCAAATCATAGCAAGGGAAATACGGTTCAGTACTATGGAAAACTTTCTAAGGCTATGAACAGGGAAGCATGGAATCAGACTGTCTGTGGAAATTGTGAAATCTTTGTCTTTTTAATTCTTAGTGCTTTGAACACCCAGAACTGATATGAATTCCAGTCTATTACGGGTAAATAAAGATTTGTATCATTCACTAGAAGAAACACTGAGGGACATTCGTAACTCAAGTTAAATGATCTTCATGCATAATTTCAATGAAAATTCAGTATTATATTAATTCATTTAGGTTTTTTTTTATTTTATTTTAATTGCAAATTACCAAGCTAAGACAATGGGAACTAAGGTTTCATGGAAAAGACAGTAAAAGGGTTCTGTACTGCTGTCATATTAAAAAGAGGGACACAAAATCCTCCAGATCATATTAGTCTACGGGTCAGCTTCAGCAGGACCTTAAGGAAACCAGCTTACCATTTGCAAAATGGAGATATAGTGAGAGCTGCTGTTAAAAAATGCCATCTAAATGTTAGGGATGATTATTAGAGAAATAAAAACATGATCATTGTTTAAATCTACACTGCTATTTGTAACACTGAATTGTTCTCTAGGTCTGATCAGTGAGAAAGTAGCTCTCATTTACAAAGAAAAAAACCAAAACTCGTAATTGTCAGCAATAGCAAGCTTTACATATTTGCCCCTTCAAAACTACATCCTTCTGAAGTGGTTAAAAAAAATGAGAGTTGAAACAAATGGCTGTGCTGGGAGTAAGCATGGCCTTCACTTAAACAGGCCTATAAATCATGAGCCCGACACTGGATAGGAATGATTGCTGGCAGGGCTAGCACTGCTCCAGGCAAACTCCACAAGGACACACAGAGTATCTGTAATGAAATAGCACCCAACTGACTGTTAACCCTGTGTTCTCTGCCAGAGAAAGTTTCCATTTGCAAGGTAGTGCAGAAGGCTCGTGAATAGTTGTCCCTTTCTATGCCAAGTTCAACCAAAACTTATGGCAGCAACACAGAAAACTTAGAGGATACCAAGTCATCAGGACCTTTGTTTTCATTGTGGCACAAAGTTTCACTACATTTAGAAAACATTATTTTCTTCATTCAAATTTTCTTACAGATTTTTTTTTAATTCAGAAGACATGATAGGATTTTCTTTTTCCTTTCTTTTGTTTCCCTTAAAAAGGGCAAAAAGGTGAGACTGAAAGCAGAAAAAAAAAAAAAAACAACAGAAAAAGGAGATGAACATTTTGGCTTTCATTGAAAAACAGAGCACTTTGAAGCACATAATTATTTTCCTTGAAAACTTTCTCTTTAACAACTTTATTTTAACCAAGATATTCTTATTGGACACTTGAAGTGCTCATCATCTCAGTCAAACAGAACTTTTTAAACTATCACCAGTGTGTAAACTGTGAGTCTATTACTTTTCCGCTTTCCTGTTAAAATTCCTGCTAATATCCTTGTTCTAATACCAGGTACTGCCTCATGGAAAATACATAAATAGTCCAGGGAACAAAGATCAGAAACCACGTCTCCTCTATTTTGGGCCAGGTCCCCAGACACTTCTATAACCCAAGATTTTGGCATTCTTTGCCGCTTCAGCTGGTGTCAGAATATGCCTTAACTCTGAAATGCTTATAGCCTCCGGGGACTTCAAAAACAGATCAAGAGTCTGAAGCCTCTCAGGCTAACCTTGAACTCAATTCTGCCCATTTTGGAGTATCTGTTCCAAACACTAGGACACCAGACAAAAGATTTATTAGCACACTATGTCTTGCACCCAGAGAATTCTAACATACAGCCCAATACCTGATACCCAGAGACAAGCAGGTTTCCAGATATATAGCTAACTAAGTATCTTCTGGCATGAAGGTGCTCCCTGCTCAGCACCTGAATGGTCCATTGAAGTGCTTGACTCTAATCAGCGGAAAGAATTAACTGCCTAACCTGGAATCTTATTAATGCTTACATCTATCCAAAGGGTGGATGTCTAGAGGAAGAGGCCAGACTCTTCTCAATGGTGCCCAGTGATGGGGCAAGAGGGACAAACCGGAACACAGGAAGCTCCATCTCAATATGAGGAAAAACTGCTTCACTCTGAGGGTGACCGAGCACTGGGACAGGCTGCCCAAAGAGGCTGTGGAGTCTCCTTCTCCAGAGATATTCAAAACCCGCCTGGACACCATCCTGTGCAACACGCTCTAAGTGATCCTGCTCTGGCAGGGGGGTTGGACTAGATGATCTCTAGAGGTCCCTTCCAACCCCTGCCAATCTGTGAATCTTCCTGGTCCCAGTGCCTACTTTTTAAATAGTGTAATGCCTGTCTATAATAGACAAGCCCAAGTAATTGCTTTTGCCTAGTCCTCTCTTTCTTCTGATTGGCATTCTTATTCATTTCAGTAAACCAAAATTTTATTATGAGTATTCCTGCTGTGTAATTCTTAAAGTAATCACCACAAGAAGCTCGTACCAGAATGGTCTCTTCCCTAAAATAGCTGGAGATGAATGTTGGAAAGGACAAATACATATAACCAAAATATCTAATTTAAATGCCCAAAAAAAAAAAAGAAAAAGAAAAAAAAAAAGATATGTTTGAGGTACCTCTCAACATAATCAAGGGAGTCCTTCTTCATGTTACGGAAATGCTCATTCTTGCCAGTGGTGTGAATCCAGAAACAGCTGGTTGCCTCTCTGATATAGTTGTCGGGTTTCAGGCAGTGCATTAGTACGTACCTTCACACTTGATCCAAGGTACTCTTTACTGACCTTTCTTCATCCTGTCACTTCTCTCCCTCTTCCCACTTCTTTTCTAGGACACTCATGACAGTATTTCCCTATTATCATAAACTCTGTCTCTTAGTAAGCCCATTAATCTCATTGTCAATACAGACAATCAAGTCGCTTTTCTTTGGAGGGTTTTCCCACCGTAACCTAAATTCGAGCCTTGCTTCTCAAGCCCAGGTGACTGTTGGATCCCAGGCTTCACAGGTGCAAGGGGCCTAGAAGCGAAACCCTGCATGTTAATTTGATACACTCTGCCATTCAATCACATACAGGCTGCGTATGACAGTGGGGGGTACAGAATCAATCTTAATTTTCCACATAATTAATTCAGTCTGTGAATAAAAAAAAAAATTCTTCATATCTCTGTGTGTGAAAAAAAAAAAAGTTATTTCATTTCACAAACATCTTCCAATCTTCTCTTCTCCTCTAATGATTCTGCATTACTAAGAGGCCTGAATTTGTAATACTAGACTCTTTCATTGCCAGAGTCTCAGTCTTGCCCTTGGTTACTTCCCTGTTGGCTGCAAAGATGGCCAAGTAATGCCTCCAGAGTGAAAGCAGCTTCTGCTCTACGAGGCTCTGACAGCTGTGTACATCGTCTGGCTCCATTCTCCCTGAAAGCTGTTCCTGTCACTTCTACAGTAAGTCTCCACCAGCCAAAGGACCAAATATGCCAATTACAATCTTGAGCTGTGGTGGACTAGCTTGCAGCAATGTAAGAAAAAGAATAGACATGTTTTATAAAAGCAAACACATTAGCCTTTCACTCTAGAACTCACAAAAAACTTTAATATGAAGTGGACTTTTGAGTGGCCTCAGTTGCTTAAGTCATAATTGGGAAATTCTTTGGTAGTACCTTTTCTTCTTCTGTTTTTTGGTAGAAAACAGAAGTATACAATTTCAAAGTCTTCCTTTCTATCCTGACTCATGTTTTCCCTGTACTGTAAATTCTTGGACACATAGTCACAGTTTACCAGAGATCAGCACTGCTAACATACTGCCAACACTAGCTCAGCATTACCAATTCCTGCAACCCTAGAAGATGTTTTTAAACTGATGACATAGTAACTTATTTTTTAAAATAATAAGCAGCAATGCCAGAGATCTACATATCTATTTTGACAGTAGTTACTGTTTCTAACACTTATCTAGCCCAATATGTTTCAATCAGACCTGTAATCACTTTCAAGGGTAACATGGTGCTGTTTATGTTGTACCCCAACCATACGGGATGAATGACTGAAAAGTATCTGATTCACTGCAGTAAGGGACAATCTGATTAAAAAACCCTCAGCACTGACAGTATAAAAAGGTAACACAGTTAAAACTACTGCACTTTAAGCCCAATATTATGCCATTTACCATCTCCAGTGCCCATGCTAATGTATTTTGGAAGCATCCTGGATAATGCCAAGCTTTACCTATGAAGAAGGGCAACAGTCCAACTTTACAGCTCTGGGGACCAGACCACAGCTCTGGGACCGCTCCTTGCCATCCACACAAACAGAAGAAAAGAAGCACTTTCAGGTGGATGTAACAATAACAGCTGGTTCTCTACACTGATGGATGCTTACAGTCACAGTGGGAGTCATTCTGCTGTTAGGGCATCATGCACTGCTCAAACAACTGTTTGCCTGCCTCTTCTAACAGAAAAGCAGCAAACCAGAAAGAAACGTGCACCTAATGTTTCCATTTTGGCACCTACGCACCTATATGTTTCAGTTTCTACTCCAGTGTACCCTCCTGGGAACTGCATTTCATTAAAGCACTGTGTCCTAAAGACTGGCTCCCTCTAGTGCAAATTGCCAATAATCTAGTATTGTAATTTGAAACACCATGCTTCAATTGGTTTTCTTAAATTACGTGTTCCCAGATACCAGACCTCTTGTCTGATATTTCAGTAGTTAATCATCTTGCACTGAATAAAACATCTGTGATCTGCTTTAGTGGTTAATGTAATAAGTACAGATTACGTTCAATTAAACAATTTCTACTTCTCAGTAGGGATTTGATTTCTAGAGTTCACTGCCAACTAGAAAGTGCATGTTATTTTAATAGGAATACACCTACATGTAACTGTGGACAGCTGCCTACAGTTAACAGGCCAGAAATATGATGCTCTTGAATTACAGAATTTGTATTCTCAGTAATTTTTTTATCCTGTTCCAGCACTGGTGGCTCTGCACACTGGAGAACACATACAGAAAATGGCAATTTCTTATAAGCACTTATGACAGTACACAAGTTGACAGCTAAAGATTGAGTACTCTGCTAGAGATCTGAGCAAAGCTAATGGATTTTACATGCAACAAATTTCAACAAAGACTTCAACAAGAACCACTTCTGTCCTTGCAGAGAGATAGATGGACTTTGTCCAGATACCTCCTCTAGAACACTCAAGCAGAGTTCAGAACAGGAAACTGATTTTCTCAAGGTATTGACAAGGCCAAATATCCATATTTTCCTCTCCCCTAAGGCCTGACCCTCTATTCCCTTCCCCTGCTTAAATCAGCTGCTACTTTTATTAAGGTTTGGTTTTGTTTTATACTCCTACCCTCCACATTCACTAAGTCTCCCAGGACAAAAAGCCTCAAGAATGAGAGTTTCTAGGTAGCCTATGCCTTCATGCTCACTCACTCTGTAGAGTGCTTACCCTCTCAGATATAGTAAAGTGAATATTGCTTCTATCAGAATAACTTTAATGCTATTAACACCAATTCTTGGACAACTCTAACATGTTCCAGCGCTTAAACTCTGCCTATTCATGCTTCACAGAACAGTTCACAAATAGCAAAGGTAACAAAGAATGAAAATAAAAACGAAGGCCTTGTGCTTGTAACCCAAAGTCATACAGAAACCCACTTTATTTAAAAATAAATAAAAACTCACAACGTACCAGATAGGCAGGAGTCAGCAAACATAATTTGAGATTTACAGGATAGTCTGAAGTGTATTTCCTAGCTTCTGTGATGCAGAAAGAGTCTCTCCTTCATACCTTGGAATGCTATACAGGAAAGTTTGCTTTAGGTATTCATACTGATGACTCCCCCGGCTCCTTTTTTTCCCCCTCTTCTTTCTTCTAACTACTGAGATGCCACAACATGGGAAAGCTGTGTAAAGCCAAGACTGTGGCAATCACGGTATACACCTTAAGTGATAATCAGGAGACCTTAAGGAGGGAAGGAAATCATGATACGATATGACAGTCTAGTACTTGATGGGTCATGAGGACAAGTGTCAGGAAGTGAACGGAAGGAGATCTTTCCATTCAGAGTTAGAATTGAAGCAAGCACTTCCATGGGGGTGTCATCTTTAAATCCTCTTTAATACTACAAGCAGGATGGTCTGTTAGCCCAATATCTGAGCAGCCAGGTAACAATGTGCTCTCCTGGACGAGGCTGAAATCTTTCCATGAATCTCGCAGCTCAGTAAGGGATAGGGATCAGGTGATTGCCTCCCATTCTACCCCTTCCTCCTGTTCTAGCATGCTCAGATTTGTCAATTCTAAGGTTAGATTGTATGCTGCTGGGGTAGAGACTCTTTCTTTCTTTGTGCATATGAGGAACGTAGTGAGGTATAGTCAGACCATATAACTTTAGGCACCTAAATTTGAACCCCTGATTCCCTTAAAAGTCAAAAGAGCTCCAGAAGACCATGTAGTAGTATTGATCAGCCTGGAGGTTCTTTTAATAGGGCTCTTAGCCTATTTTTGTATGGTCACAAGTCTATTCATAACTGATAACTGTTGTGGCCCCCATCTGTGGTCAAAATGCCAACTTTGAAAGGGACTGGTGCGTAAGTTCTTGCTGCAGTCAGTGTACACCAAGAAGCCATGAACAAATCGAGCTATGACCACAGAAAGGCAATGATATTACCGCCAGATAAAGAGAGGACTTGTGTCTAATAACTACAGCAGATGCCTTTTTTCTTCTGCCTTTTCAGACCAACAAAAATGTTCAAGAAAATGAAAGCAGCACCTTAAAGAAACAGAATGTAAGCACTTATGGAATACTTGATTCCACGTTGCTTAGGTCAGAAGTGACTCCACTTTACTATTTACATGGAGCACAAAAGTGCCAGAATTATTCAAAAGTTTAATTTAAAAAAAAAAAAAATTCTGAGCTACACAAGGATTCATATCCATGACTGGTCCTCTGAATATAACACCATGCACACACAATTTTCCCTTTCTTGTTCATTTTTCACAAGCAGCAGTTAGTCCTTCGTGCAGCTATATGATGAAAAATCTTAACATGCTAGCCTGACAGTTACTTACAATCAGCTGTTCTCAGTATCAGAGGTTCAAGTTTCTACTTTATTAGCCAGTTCCAAATGCTTTTTAAAGGAGAAAAAAAAAAAAAAAAAAAAAGCCCCTGCCCAAACATCTGCCAGTACATAGCGGAAGCTGATACAACTTGCTGTGAATCTCAGCAATGTCGCTATTGCTTTAGTAGGAGTGAACTGACATAAGCATCCTTGAACTATGTGTTTGTTAAATAGCACCACCTCCAGGAGCTTTTTATAACGACAGGGAAAGGGAAATGTTCTGTGAGGTCCCTACTGCTGAAGCAGTTGAGCAACACACACATAATTGGTAGCACATTTTGTAAAGAGTTAAAATCCTCCACTAAACTTTCACGTTTGTATTTATCAATACATGCAGATAGCTTCTGCTTTACAATACTTGTCACACAAATTGCTGACACATAGTAATAAAACAGTCTATGCCTCCTTACAAGACAAAGAATGCTCCAGCTAAGTATCACGGGCACAACTACAAAACCGTAAACATCCAAGGACACAGGCACTTACGTAATCCAGAAACAATATGCAGAGGCAGACATGTGAAAATGTGTGAACACTGAACATCATATGCATTCTACTCCCAAACACCCAGAACGCAGTATGGCACCCTCTTCAGCTATCAAACCAGCTAAAGTACTGAACTCAGTGGTAAGCCAGGACTAGTGTCTCCAGGAAGTACTGATGCTGTATCTTCACAAAGCTTGTAAGTCTGCAAGGGTGTTATTCCAGTTCTCCTGTGGCTAGCAGTGCCTGGCTCTTTCATACCTAGGAAGAAATGGAATCTCACTAAAAGGCCACAATGCCTGGAGATACCTTAAATGAGCTTCATCATCTCCAGTTATGGCTGGAATTTAACTGAGGACTAACATGGTATCTTCTGTTTGAGGTGGTATGTAAGCATATATTCTAAAAAACATATAGGGTATAGTGAAATATGATTATTTTGCTATAATCCATAACATGAAGCCCATTCCATGACTTTAGAATCATCAATAAAAATAATTTTGAAAATTAAAACCTGTAATTCTCACTGTGGTTGATGCTGGAACAGGGACTATTTTTAGTTGGTGAGGCACACGCTGGTAATATGTAAGAAATGTATGCTTTTAAGGCTTCCTTTTCTCAGCTGCTAAATCACTTTTCAGGCAGTTTTACATTAAATAATATATATGGTTAAATATTTTCATTACATCTATTTACCATAGAAGAAATTATCAGGGAGAACTCAGGAATGTTACAGGATTGCAAATGGCAGAGACTGTAACTCAAAACACATTCATCAAGAGGCAGCCACTCTTGGGGAAAAAAAAAAAAAAACCACAAAACCAAACAACCCCCCCAAACAAACAAACACAAACCAAAAACCAAAACACAAAACCTTGAGAATATCTGCAACTGGATACCTGATATTTAGCAAGTTTAATAATGCATATTGATGGAGTATTGTGTCTCTACGAGAAACAATGAAGTGTCAGGAATGGGAAAAATGCCAAGAAAGAAAGTTGTACAGATTTTCATGGGAATCAGATGCTACAGTGATTGAGGTACAATTAAAGACCACCATAGTGGATACGGCAGTGAGAGTTCTGGGTGAAGAGAAAGGACCTGACTCGATGCTTTTGGGTGCAGCATTTTTTCTGTTTGACTATTTTTATTACAGTTTCTTTGCTAGCATCTTCCATTTTCTGTTTATTTACAGTTACTATAGTCTAGCAAAACAATTTTTCTGTGCGGACTGCCTACAAAGAAAGCTTTTTTAAAGAACTGTATTGGGGGGGGGGGGGGGGGGGGGGGGGGGG
>VXBL01000827.1:14839-30531 GCA_013400195.1 Aramus guarauna | reverse complement strand
GGTGTGTGCGTAGTCTTTGTGATTCACTTATGTGGCGTTTAGTGCTTTACATCTTAAAAGAGAGCCTAAGTTTAGTTTATGACTGGAGAAACAGAGATGCCATGGGAAACAGAAAAACAGTGAGAGTTGGTAGTGTGGCTTTCCAGCAGATACTGTTTTCTGTAACAGTGGATCACTAGTGGGAGGCTCTGAAAGATGAGAAAAAGAGGAAAGATTTAAAAGGGAAAAAATTCCAAGTGTAGGAATTAGCATGAAGGGAAGGCAGGAAAATCCAAGTGAGGGAAGGAATCCTTCCAAAATGTTAAGTAATAAATTTAAGCCATAATAACAGCATCAAAATACAGTTAAAGGTAGATTTATAGTCCCATATTTTACCTCACACTATGAAACACGCATTCAATGCAAGTCTGCTCAGCTAAATGGTTGCACAGGCAGAAAGGAAGCCATTAGATGTTAGGGAAGACAGTGTAGTCTTATTTCTGTCACAGATTTTGTTAATTGAAAGTAAAATTGTGCTTATTGTTTGAACAATGTCAGGTAAACACTGCGTGCAAAGGGAAGAAAAGTAAAAAAGCAAACCTAGGTAACTGCATCCCCCCTCCCTCTTCATGTGCCTTCCGGAAACAGAACAGTAACAAAAATACATTGACACTTTTGAGTCAAGATAAGATATAATTTTCATTCCATGAGTTTGAATCAACTCCACTTTGAATATGCAATCTGCTAGATGAAGAGTGCCAAACTCATCTGATACTGCTCATGGAATGCCCTCTACATTATTGATATAATGCCTAGAGACGAGACACGCAGCAATCCTCACTGGAAGACCATTGTACATGGATGAGCGAGTGATCCACAACGCAGCTGCCATGAACACAACTGAGCCTGTGCTGCGCTGCACAGATCAAACCGGCTGCTTAATTTCTCAACTAGTTACTGCAGATGGGGATTTAACTACAGTGTTGCTGGGGTACTGGCCTGGGGAAGGCCGACAGGATGCAAGCATGATCTTTTTAGTTCTACCAATTATTCAGCCAAGATGACGACACAACTGTATTAAAGCCTTTGGGAACAGCTCTAAATTTCTTTCTAAAAGTCCCCAAATGTTAGTGCAAAGAGCATGATGTTCCTCAGCTAAAGAATGTCTTGAAATTACACTCTGCATTGCTTTCCAGATGTGAATCATGCCCTGTTAGACTTTATTTACATATGCTGTATTTTATTTTTCCCTTGGCTTTTAATAGCAGTTCCACATAAGGAACTCTGCCAAGGGAGCCCATAAACATACATACCAGTGCTAGCTTAGACTTTCAGAGCTTAATTAATGATTTCTGTCTTTTTCTTTTATGTTTGAATATTCAACAAGTTGATTTGTTAACCACCGAGAGCAGAAAGAATGGACCCAGAGAGTAAGTCCGGAATGCACAGCAAGGCTACCCCAGAAGCCACAAGAGTAATTACTGGGGACACAGGCAGTTCGCACCCTGATCGTAAGGCTTAGCAGAGTAGCCTCGTGCCTTTCACACATAGTCAGGCTCAGAATACAAAATATTCTTTCCACCTCCTGACCCTGGAGCCTCTCCAAGTAACCCAATTAGTTCAGTACCAGGCAAGGCATTATTTCTCACTCTACCCGCCTCTGGGATAATCAGAGCAAACTCCAGAGAGACAGAAAATAAAGGCTGTGAATTCAAGTATAGATGCCACATAAGTAGTGCTATGGGAGTTTTGAACATAAGCTGCATCATGTTTTCACAGGGTTCCTGCTCATGCTTTCAATTTTGAGGGTCCACAAGTAAAAGGTACTTGTCGGCTTAAATAGTTCCCAGCCTGGTGTTCTTTTAGCTGAGGTTCACAGACTCTGCGTACTCCTACATCTACGTGACCTTTGGAAGGTAATTAAGCAAGGTGAAGCTTTTGTCAATTAATGTAAATTGGTTATACAGCCTGGCACCTCAGACAGTTTAAAGGAAAAACAATTTTTCCAAAGCTGAAAGCCATTCACAGGAAAAGGAAGCATGCAGTACAGATGTAACTGCGCATCAACTCACTTCACGTCATGAAAGGCATTAAGACATCCACAACAAAAAGGATCCCATTGCTCAAAACTATTGCTGTGTTCATCAGCGCTAACAGAGGCCAATACCATCCACAACCTGTGACACAAGCCACCGTTGGCAGTTGATGACTAATGAATAAGTACCACCACCACAAATTTCCTTGTCTTCCTAGTTACTTGCCCTTCTTTTGTGATCCTTCCATACAGCAGTAAGCCTGTGCCATGCTGACTCAGTATTTCTGAATGCAAGGCCTACACAACTTTTTTTCCTCTGCTAACAGATGGTCCATGTGTCAGGTGATGTCACTTCGACACCACAACCACCAAGCAAAGGCAACTGAAGGCTGCTGAGCAGCAGCCGGACTGCTAGCTTACCCTTAGCAGGAGCACCTGAAAGAACTGGCAGAGTCCTAAGATGTGTATTTATCAAACTGGTAAAACCAGCAACATTTGACTGTTACACTAGTACTGTAAGCCCAAAGGCTTCTGTCCTCCACACGTCTTTCCAAGCAACCTGAAGTATTATTGACCTAATACCATCTCTAGATAACAAGCAGGCCTTTACTACTCAATTAGCAAGTTCACTCGTTTCTTTGAGGCTATTTTGTTCTTTTAATGCAGACTAAAGAAGGAACTAAAGGGAATAATTTCAATTCTGAAGTGGTAAGACTGTTAAAATATGAATAATTTATATTGTAACATGAAACTTAACAGTTAGAATAGGGCCAGGGGATGACAGTCAACCTTAATGGAAGAACCAATGGAAATTCTACTTGGATCAGAACATAGGGAGAGAGGAAAATGGTGTATTTGAAAAAACTAAAACTCTTCCCTAGCCACCCAAGTAGCTCTGTGAGGATCTCCAGTATCCCTTCTTCCACCAAAAGATTGGAGGTTAAACTATATTTTTGCCCTATTCTGACTTGTATCTCAGAGCAGTAAGAATGCTACAAAGAGACCACAGAGCAATGGAACATACAGTCTCTAAGCTCTGAAGTGAGCTGTGAGGACATTAGGAAACTGGACTAGTCAGAGCCTCTACAATGTGTGATGATACAACATTTTAAATGGTGGTTGAAAACACCTGCCTGAATTGCTCTATCCTCAAACTACTGCACAGCAGCAGTGGTTCGGAACACTTTTTTTTTCTGAAGAGAAAGTGCTGATTATGTTATCTATCCAGTACTATTACACTCTATTCATAAATGAGAAAGAAAATGGGTGATTTCAGGTAAAACAGGTATCTAATAGCAGCTGCTATTACAAAGTAAAACTCTGAGCTGGGCTTTTTTTAAAACCATAAGCCAAATCTCTTAGAACAGTTGCTTCAAACATCACAGTCAGCAACATCACCTGAGAGTAACAGGCATCACTTTATCCTTGGTTCTAAGAGATAAAATACAGATACTGTATGAGCGAAGAGCACCAAAAGAGAGACAAACAGATGACACAAGTCAGTACCGTGAACAAGGACATAAAGACCTTTAGTGTTTTAGCAAACTGCTACCCGCTTTTTATCTCCTCTTCAGTAAAAATCGGGCTGCCTAGCAAGCGCATAGTCTGCGTGCTGGATTTTAAAGCTGCAAAACATATGCCTGCCACTGCTGATATACCAGCAGAACAACCTGACAACTGGTACTTCCTTCGAAGTGCAACAGAAGTGAACCTCTCAGAAAAAGGTATGCCGCAATGTAGCCAAGAAGTGAGGCACAAACACGCTTGTTGCTTTAGCTGTTTAAACCACTCTTTCCTAGGTGCATCTGGGCTAAGTAAGAAAGTGACAGCTGGACTGGCAGAAACTTTCTTGAGGTCTGAGCTATCAATCCAAGCCAGTTTATTGAGGCATAGGTATTCTGACCTCTTTTCCCTTCCAGCTAATCTCCACATGATGATGCACAAAAAAGGAATACTCGGGGTGAAGATACCTGAATCTTCAAAGTAATAAACAGATTAGGTGCTCTAAGACTTCATTTAAGTGGAAGTAGTATAACCCAACACAGAAAATAAAGATGAGATTTTGACTGCAGTCCCATGACTTTAAAAATGCAGTGCTTCCTAGTTCTATTGTGTCAATATTTATATGAAGTAAGCAAACAATTATTTAAGTAGTAAGATCTTTCTCCTCCCTCACTAGTAGTACAGAATAGTACATCTATTTAAAGAAATGTACTGCTTGAGTTGAAAGTGCCAAATGTATCACTCATCCCTGCAAGATTATAGATCTTTCTCATTAACAGCTAGATTGCAATTAAAGTATCACAGCACTTTTGCAGACAACCATAAAATATCCCAGTAATACCATTTTATGTTGGACATAATGGGGTCTCCAGCATAGATCACGAATGCTGAAATACAAAATGGTTTCAGTCACATGCTAAATCATTTGTAAGGGGGGCAAGGAAAGAAAAGGAGAGTTAGATGAGCAAAACAGAAAGAACTGACAGATTTAAGATAAGGACACCTTGGAAATAAACTATTAATCAACTACCTTATGAGTAGAAATGTGAACAAATTCAGAGGTTTAATTAAACCTTTCTTACTCTTTCCATTACACAGCTGTAAAATTCTTCCAACGTTAAAAGGCAACATAAAATAAATCCCAATTAAAGGTGCCAATCTCAAGTCAATTCACAAATATAAAGGCAGACCACTTAACTAAATTACCAAAAAAAGCATAAAAAGAAACGTCATTGTCCAAACATACACATGTGAGTATGACTAACTAGCAAAGACAGAAAAGAGACTGTACTTGCAGTAAATTGATAAGCAGATTTACACAAATGCCCTCCTGAACTGTGACAGTGGTGCAGAAGAAAAAACAAAACAAAACAAAACACAGAAAAAGGGTGAAATCTCAACTGCAAGTCTTATCTAATCTGATGAGAAACAGAGCTTGTGCTTTAGGTTATACATACATTTTATTTTCCTCCTCTTAGGTATACACTTCTGCAATTCAGTGGCTCATCCTTAGTCACGGCTTCTCGCTATTTCAGCTCTGCTTTGCTGCCTCTTTTCCTTCCCTTCAGCAGCCTGCTAGCCGTGATTTATTGCCTCCTAAACATTCAACATCAGATGTGCATTTCCTCTCTGCACATTGTGTTCCTGGCTTACCCCCGCTGCCTGAATCCTTAGAAGCATCCTCACCTTTATTATTGCCTCTTGCAGTAGATCTGTTTGTACCTCTTTCTGTCCTTGAAAGTTCTAGCTGTGTAACATCTATTTCCTTGGACCGTTTCCCTGCTAGTGACTTGTTCTGGGCTAAACTTTCCCCCGAGATCTCCTTAGGAGTTATCCAAGTACAGGGATCTTAGTAGCCACTCTACTAGGAGAATGTTTGCTTCTACAAAGGAATGATCTGCAAATCTGATCTCAGCCTATGGACCATGCTGCGAGTTAGCCATCGTAACTCATACTTTGTCATCTCTAGTTTGCCATAATAATATTTCATTTATTCACCATTCTTTCAATGCAGTGATAGGCTGTATCTTAGCCCATCTGTAGATTCTTTTCTTGGATAGTTTCTGAAGTCAGAAGATTCTATTTCAAGGGACTACTGCCACTGGAGGTCACTATCTCCTGGAGCAAGAAAAGAATATGGTTCAAAATACACCTCCAACCCCAAACAAATCCATTTCTAAGAACATAAACTACTCCCAGGAACTGTGGCTGATAGGTATACAGTAGCACATGTAACAGGAGCTACTGTATATACAAAGAACAGGATGCTTAGCATACCTAATACTGACTTTGGAGCATTTAAATTTAGCTGCATTTTATACAGACCCTGTGCAAGATGCCAGTAGGGAAACTGTGTCCACCCCTAAGTTTGACTCACTGCATCTATGTCTAGGTAAGTGTGATGTGAAAAAGCTAACACATTAAATACAGCTACTTACCAGTAAGGGCTTGAGTTTGTGTAACCTACAGTATTTGTGTCTCCTGGCTACTTCCAGTGCCAGAAACAACTGAAATTTGAACATGCATACACCTAAAAAGCCTGTGCAGGAGCTGAGACAAGTATCAGAGCTCAGAAGTCTATTGCATCCTGAATGATCCTATGCTTTCATTTTTTTAGTTTCTTTTTTGGGTCTAAAAATTGGGGGGGGAAGTTAACATATGAATGCCTTTCACAGATATTGTCCAATCTATATCAAGTTTCCTCTTGCTCTTACAAAGGTTAGTCTGCATGAAAATCTAGGTGCAACTGCTTTCTCAGGACACCCAAAACCAATGTCAAAAGAAGAGAAAGTATACTGGGCAAAACACCTCTTCCATGCTTTACCTCAGGATGTATTATTGTACAGTACCACAGCCAGGATATGAGACTACATGTAGTCTTACTTTTATAAAGAAGCTTAGCGTGTCTATAATCATAACAACTTATATCTATCTAGCTACATTCTCATTGAGACAAAACAGAGGAGAATACTGAGAACTGGATTCCTGGTTTACAAGCTTCATGAAGTAATGTACAGAAGTTGACACAAGAATTCTTAATATGTGTATTATTAACACTAAAAGATTAATTACTTTCAACTTTCAGCAGACTGGCAGAGAAAGCACCTACTAAAACAACGAAAACTGTATAGAATGTTCGGAAAAAAAAGTGAGGATTAATCTCCATTGTTTGAATACCAAACTATGAATACTAACAAGAATTTAGATCACAGAACAGTAAGGAAGACCAAAGGAAATCTTATTCCTAGTGAAATAGAAAGATCATTTAGGGAAACAAGTACAAATGCCAAAAAGCACCAAATCCAGCCAGGGAACTCTAACACACCATGCCCCAAGTTCTTTGCAGTAGGGGTAATGTTTGAAACACACATCTCTAAGTAGTACTGTTAGATACAGGACATTTATTTTAGATTTCCGGTAACAGTTCTGTCAGACACTGCAAGATCTCCCTCTCCATATTATCTTCAAACATATCTGAGTGAAAGGGCAAACAGAAATTTGAAAGAGATGATTGCTTCCTTTGTGGGGAATATGGTTACCCACTGAGACAGGAACATATATGAATTCCTATTTGCAATCATTTCCACTATTTATGAGGTCACTGGACTTGCTCCTGCTGAGCTCAATTTAGCAAGAGCTTTGGCTAGATCAGTGCAGAGAATATTGCAATCACATTGACTTGGTGATGTCCAAACTACCACAGATACGTAACTCAAAACTATGAATAGGCTGCAAGCTAGACACATTTCAGTAGACAGCCAGATTAAAAAAAAAAGCTGAGATGTAAATACAGATCAAATAATGGCCTTAAAAGCATCATTAATTATGAGTCGAGAATAAAAGGAAGCAGCTCATGCACTGAGGCAGGCATATTGAAGTCAACAAGAACTTCAGAAGGTCATAAAAGGCCTGTTTAAAATAAACAAACAAAAATAATCCACGAAACAGCAACAAACCCCCTCACCTCTCATTTCCATCACAGAAAGAAGAAACATTTCCCCTGCCACCATCCCTTCTGAATGCACTGAGCATCATCTCATTGCATGACTTGCACAGGATCTGTGTTTCAGTCTCGTGGTTCCCCACAAGGGCTGTTTAATCATCACTGAAATCAGGACTGTAACTGCAGAATGTATCTGTTCTGTAAGATTGTTTCTGTTTACTTTTTATCTGAACAAGCCTAACAAAACACACGTACATTTTTTGGCCCCTTCCTTCTAAGTTGTTTTCTTTTTTTTTTTTTTTTTTGGCATCCTATATATCAAACAAGGATTCGAATCAGGAAATACCACATTTTATTTAACATTCACATATGGAATCCTAAGAGAATCATCTCTTCAGTCAATGATGGAATTTAGAACAGACTGCAAATGTACTGCTGGAAAATACTAGGGCCAATACATGCACGCTGACTTATCAGTATGCACTCTCAAATGCCACGCCAACAGTTGAGCTCCAGAAGACCCTAAAAAAAAATTTAAGGTTAGAATATTTGGCAATCATGGTCATGTTTTATTGATGATAGAAATGGAAGAAAATTGTATATGGCACAGAGCCTGATATTTAAATTTCAGAATATATGTTGTCTCATATTACAAGTTTTGATGAGTCTAATTGGGGGCCAAGAAACAGTATCATTTGCAAGAGCAACAAAAGCACACGTTGAACTCTTTCTTGCTGTGCTTCAAACCACACAGAATGCAATTTCCTTCATGTTTCTGAAATCAACTACTTGTTTAGCTTCAGTCAGCAGATTACAATTCAAATAATTTCCTGGAAAGTGGAACCCTTAGGTCTAGATTCTCTCAAAAGAGAATAATCATCACCTGTCAATCTGCATAGTGTGATCTTACAGCCCTAACAAGTATGCTCATCACTGAAGTAATAGGAGAAATAAGGTACAGGACCACAACTACTTTCTACAAACACGTTATATCACAAAGGACAAGCTTGGCGGTCTAATTCCAGATGTATTACTGCACTGAGCACTTCTGTAGCCCTTCTCTGGATCTTGCCCCATATTTCAGAAGTAACCTACAATGTAGACCAAGATTAAGATGACACTCCTTAACCAGCACAAAATTTACATTTGGAAATGGACTTCAGCAAACCTACAAGAATCAGATTTGCATGCACAATTTCACAGGCTATCAATACTAAAAAAGGTACAAAGTACATCAAACCACTTCAGCTCTTTAAAATTTTATGCTTAACTTATGACTAATAAATATAATTTCTGCTCATTTTTGTTGTCCTAATTCATAAATAGCAGTAAGATAAAAAATAAAAATGGTAGTCAATGATTTCATTGGAAGAGTACTCTGCTGTTTAAACTGCAAAGGCAACATGATCTAAACATACAAGTCCAATGGATCCAAGAAAGAATGTCAAAATACACAACCGGATAACCTCTAGAGACTGTATCTTCAATGTATAATAACCAGGTTATATTCTTAAAGTTTATTACAATCATCTTCTCCATACAAGTTCACTAAATCATCTTCAAAATAACTACTACTTTTGTAGCAAAACTGACCGAAATACCACAATGAGGATCAGGAATAGGGTTTTCTGGGGGCTTGGTTGTCTCGGGTTTGGGGCTCCCCCCTCCCTCCCTTCTTTTTAAACAAGTTGTTCCACGCATAGTTGAACTGTAACTCCTACAAGTTCAAGAGCTACACTGCTGTAATTCCCCTTTCCAATTGCAACAGCTCTAGATCAGGAGAACTACCACACAGGAGGGCATCGTACACCTGGTGGCTGCTACTGAACAAGGTATCTAAGAGGGTGCTCTGTCCTTCAGTGGGGACACTGGGATATACACCTTCTTTTATTCGACAATTTTCCCAAAGCAGATAGGAACTCAAATGTCTTTGAAAGCTCCACTTTTCTATTACATTTAATTCAGCTTGGCCAGGACATTGAAAATTACTGGGCAAACAGACGGTTTCCATACAGACATCAGAACAATAGCAACATTCCTCTAGAGGTACTTGAAAACTTTTGAAAATCTTGCTCATTGCCTACCCCACAACAGGCTACACGTCTGCGGTGATAGTTTTGGTCAGTAAGATCTTGCAACCTGGAAGAATCGGACATTATTTTTCTCAAAGATTTCTTTTTCTACATAGCTTCATCATTCAATGATCATTCAATTGAAGCTAATACACTTAAATTCTTGCAAACAGCCTTTAAGACTTAGAAACAGAATTCGGTCTTATGACGTGAACTGTTTGGTTTAGAAACATGGGAAAACTTCAGTTAGAAGTGACTTCTGGAGATCACCTAGTGCAATTTTCTGCTACAAGCACAGGTAATTAAGGTGTGATCAGGTTGCTCAGGACTTTTCCTTGTCACCTTCTGCAAAAATCTTGACAGATGGCAACTCAACATCCTCTCTGAGCCACCTGTCATTGTTCTTCCTGTACCTCCTCTGCTTGCTTTGTTTTCATTTATCAGTGTGAACTACAAACCCACATAGCTTTGAGAATTCTGCATCATTGTGCAAAAACATAGCCTCAATGGGAAAGAATCCCTGGAAGGGCAAGAGGATTCTTGCTTTGCTCTGTGACAAGCTTTACGCTCACAGTCTGCAACAAAACGTATTTTTCTATGTTTCTGTCTTCTTGGAGTAAGGCAGCATGCCCACAGCTTGTTTTAAGTCTGGAATGAATGAAGGAGGAAGGCTTCAAATCTCCCAATGGTCTTTTATTTCATATGGCTTACAGTACACTTACACAGGTCATTCTCAGCAATCTTTACGTTACAAAGGGAAGAGACAGATCATCTACTGGATGTGAGAAGTCATGAAAATACTCTTCATTCTCTCAATTTCATACAGCATAAAAAAAATAATTACAGTAAAATTCTACATAAGAATTTACCTGATTGGATCCAGTCCCCCATTTTAACATAGAACTGCTTTTTTGGTCTTCGTAAATGACTAGTGATTCACTACCTTGTACAGTTTTCAGAACCTGAAAAGTATATAATACCTGGAGCAAACATCAAGGTATTGCATCCTGAGGGAAGCAGCAATCTGTAAAAACAAGATACTGATTCCTTTTCAAGAGTTCAGCAAGCCAATCTATTTTGCTAAAGTATCCTAAGGACAAAAAATACATTCCAGTTCAACTGCACAGGGCAGCTAGTAACAGAGAAGCTCTGTGACAGAAGTACCTTCTTTGACCAATATTTGCCACTAAAGCTTATTTTTATGCAGCATTAACAATGCAGAGAGTGCCTGAACCCAAGGGACCACAGAATAGAATCATATGTTTGTAGATGGTGTTCTAAAAATCTCTCTAAAAATGTTTTTGCATAAACTAATGGACAAAATAGGTTGTGATGGTATAACAGAACCAATTCTTCCATTAATATCTATAGACAAACATTGAGGGCAGAACATAGGTTAAAAAAATAGAAATTCATTAAAATGAGCATACAGTGACATACAATTTGCATAGTTTTAAACCTGAACAACAGATAAATATGGTCATTAGGAAAGTTAATGCTGCAGGCATCAAAATATGTTGGTGGTTTTTTTTTTTTCTCTTCAAATGTATTACTTCATTTTTCTGGAAAAAAAAAATATTGCTACATTCCATAAGCGAATAATTTCTAGAAATTTCACTATACTAAAAACAAACAAACAAACAATCCCCACAAGCCAAAAAAAGGAAATTTGTTTCTCACTCATCTGAATATATGGAACACAGAGGAATATCAAGTCTGAAGTCCTGTAAAAGTTCACATTTCTAGACACTTTATATTATTTTAAAAATCAAATAGGAGAACAAGTTTCTGTGGTAAACTGGAGCTACAAGCATGAAAGAAATATAGATCTTCCTTTAAGTGATACTACATGCAAATTAATAAGTTATATGTGCTTCTTTCTGGTAAAATCAACTCTACAGGGAGTTAAAATTTGCTATTTACTAATTTTAACAAGACAATATAATATTCAAGTTGAAAGATCCGTAATATATTTTGTACATTCCTCTATTTTCACCTTTAGGAAGCTTCTTTAGTTCTTCATGTCCCAGGCTTTGGTGGAAACCTGTCCATCAAAACAGTGATAGCAATGGAAATGGAATCAAAATGTTTCATCTCGTGATGTTGGCTTATTCTTTAAGTGTAATCTTTGGTTTCATTACACTTAAGTATTTTGTATTGGTGTTTGCACAGAAAAGAAGCAACGCGCATTTTAAAAGAACTGTGAAGAGTACTACAAAGTCAAGAATAGTGTGCCTTTTCTTCCTGGAAAACCAGCCTACAGGAAAAAAACCCATTCCAGTAATTTAGTTTAGCCCTACATATAAAATAACTGAAGTCAAGGTGCCTGCGCTGTTATTATTTTTCTGATGTTTTTGACACCAATGTGCTGAGCTTTATGCCATTCACAGTTTCAACAGCAGCGAGTTCCCACTTGGTATAGTCGTAATACTCCTTAATATTTTCATTTTGATGTAATTTGTGGCCCCAGCTTTTTAAATATCCGCTCTGTAATAATGTTTAATTTCAGGGGTCACTCCGCCAAGGAGTATATTAAAGCTTATAAAACTCATTTCCAAAGCTCAAATATCAAGCTGTGATCAGGTTAGGAGGGCAGCATCTGTGAATATTTCATCTTTTATCATGCTGATAATAAGGAGATGACAGAGGCACATTATTACAATGAGAGAATTGCTCATTTCAGCCCTGGCTGCTGGAAGCTAGGGTCTGCAGTGTGCGTTACTCAATAAAATCAATTCTTATATGAAAAGCAAGTTTACTGAGCCACCACTGTGTCTTATTTGATTGTAATGAATAATATATGGACCCAAGAGCTTGCGCATCTGGTAGGAAGAGGGAAAGGAAAAGGTTTAAGTTTGGAGAGGCACTTGAGTATAGACAATAATTTATCAAAACTGCATTTTATTGTTTAGAAGTAGTGTTATGAGACTGCTGTTTTGTTAGAATTATAATTTTGATAACAAGTTTTAAGGGTCCACTAACACAGAGACAGGAGATTAGCTGATAGGGGCAGAACAAGTTCCATCTTCCATTCACCAATTTACACTCAACAGATAACGACCAACTGGTGTGACAGTTTAAGGCTTACAACAGTTTCTGCACAGTCTCTTGTATCTTCACTCTTGTTTGACCACATCTCACGCTAATCTTTACCTAAAGAAACACTTGAGAAAAATCCCATCTATCACCTTTTGTAAAAGAGGGAAAGCACCCTTCTATTAAAAAGTAGTAGCATTATACCTATTTTGAGAGAGACATAAGAAAAAAGGCTGAAATTCTCTTATCCCTTGGACTACGTACTACTATTATTTTTGCTTAAATATATTTATGCCATTTGAAAACTGCTTACTAAGAAAAGAAATTTAGATAATTTCAGAGCGTAACACGTATGTTTTGTCCACATTCGGTAAGTTTAACCACTGGTACTGTCATATGTCACCTGAATCCATTTTATTCAAACTTCATTTGTTTCATGATTAAGATGCCAAATGGAACCAGCTTCATATCTTTCAAGTTATGAACACTTAAAAAAACCCAAAACAAACACGCATACAAAAAATCATAAAATCCTAAGCAGTCTTGTGCATATCCACATGTAAAAGTTTATATACATGCTTATAATCTGAAATATGCATTTTCATTTATTATGGGCATTTCCTGTTAGTTTTGGTGTGTTTTTTTTTTAAATAAAATGTTATATATAAAAACTACAGGTAACTTTATTACACATTTAAATTTTCACATCATGAAAGCATCTGAACTGCAAACTGAATTACCAGAATAAGTATCAAGACATTGCAAAAACACATAACTATGCAATTGCACGCTAGTTTTATTTGGAGAAATGGATAACAATATTCTATTTTTCAGGACTATCGTAACATAATACCAAATCAACCTTTTACATCACTGCGTGTCCTAAGTGTCGTATATAATGCTAGGTTTACAAAAGTAGAACACAATTTGTCTGGAACCTTTTCTCTTAGTAGCATCTCCAGACTTACCTCTGCCAGAGTTACACATTGACCTCTGTGTCAGGATGTACAAGTTACAAATTGGAGCTAAGGAGTAAGGATTTTCCAGGCAAAATCTGACTTTCAGGAAATGTTGAAAGGGGTTATGTTACTGGTTTTTTGCCTTTCTTTTTTAAGCATCTCAGTACTAAGCTTTCACATTCCCTCTAAAGGTGAGAATTGTGGTGAACTGCAGCTTTAAATCAACTGCTTATAAGCAAAAGAGTCTCAGTACAATTAATTATTTATTATTAGCAACAGTATTAAACAGGGCCATTTCTTTTCTGAACTTCTGGGAACAAATGGCCCTGATCACAAAGATAATATGACTTTAAATTGTCATTATCGCCATGCTGTGATAATGACCTATCATTTTGGCACTTATAAGACTGAGTTGTGTCTGTTTTAATCCCTTGCTGTAAAACATTTAACTCATTTACATCTAAATATTTATTCAGCCTGTCTTCATGTCTTTCCCTCTGCTTACACACCATCAAGTTCAGCAGGGTCTTGCTTGGGTTTTTTAATTATTATTTTTAGTTCAAGTTTTTAATATTCCCCGCCTCACCCCTTCTTTTAGGGGTGCAGTTGAGACAAACGAAACAACATTCCCACCTTTTTATAAAGAGAATTAAGGAAATGATTGAATAAGAGTGTCAGGAATATCAGGATGCATCCCAAAGTTTACACACATACACTCAAATTCAATAAATGCAGAGTAATGCTCATAGAATAAAAAAATAATTAAAAAAAAAACAAACAAACAAACCACAAACAAAACAAACACCAAAAAAACCCCAAGAACTCCCCAACCTCAAACCCTTAGGTAGGAAGGCACTCCAGGAGGTCATCTATTCAAAACACCTGCTTTGTGCAGAGCTAACTTCAAAGTTAAATCATGTTGCTCAGGAGTTTTCCAGAGGCGTTATGATGATAACCATTGATGGAGATGCAACAGGTACTCTGGACAACCTGTCTGAGTGCTTACCCACTATCTCTGTTAAATTATTTTCCTTATCTAAAATCAGAGTTTTTCCTGGTTGCAACTTGTGATCCTTGCTCACTTGTCCTTTCACTGAATCTCAGAGAGGAGTTGGGCTGAGAAGATGCGTTAAACTCTGCTGCCTTAGCCTCTCCTTATACCTCATTTTATTTTAGAATGGAACAATCCAAACTCTGGAGCACCTATTATTGTCTTCCTATCACAAACCAGTTCCACCACAGACCATTTGTACTAAGCTTTCTGAAAGTTTGCTTCAACTTCTTAATATATTTAAATTGTTGCATTGGGTGCAACAGGCTCAGTTTGCACAACGACAATGAACCCTCGTGCAAATCCACACTGTATCACTGTAGTTGATCCACATGCTAGCACTGCCAATAAATCCCATTAAAATTATTTTGATCTCTTAATTGTTGAGGAGTTTTTAAACTAATCTTCTGTGCAGTGGTAAATTCTTCCTAAAAGACAATCTTGCAGTAAACAGGAGAAAATAACTACATATCAATTCTTGCAGTTTGCCTGAAAATATATTTCATATCCTACAATTAAAATACAGGAAACATAGATCAAAAGATATAATAAAAATACGACAGATATGCACATTTCAGTGAACGCTGTCAACAGAGAAATAAAAAGCTTTTCTACATAGAGAAAGTTATTTTAAAATCCCAAAACATCCATTCATACATGCTAGCTGCTTAGCGGATGTCCCACATAAAAAGAAAAAAAGACTAGAAGGAGCTGGAAAACACTTTTTCTTTTCAGTGAGAGATCCAAGCTTGGATACTAATTTTTCTAAGGGGACACAGAGAGAACTACATGTCAAATATATCACAAGGGGTTAAAGCAGGTGTCTCATCTTCAGCAATAACATTGAAAACTGCAACCACTAATCTGAACTTCCCTGACATTATTTGGCTGTTGATAGCACTAATGTATGAAGATGAAAGAATAGAACTCATCCATGATATACTATCAGGAGAGCAAAACTCCATCTTCCAAGTTAAACTTGCACAAAGAACAGGACTCAAAACACAGTGTCCCTTAAAAGGCAAAGCTTTTTTATTTTAATATTGAAATAGAGGCATTGTTCAGAGTTCAGACACCTGTGTGTGAAATAATTATCTGGGAAATAAATACCAAG
>VXBL01000827.1:398-14790 GCA_013400195.1 Aramus guarauna | reverse complement strand
AAAAAAAAAAAAAAAAAGGGGGGGGGGAGGGAGCAAAACCCATACACACACTGCACCAGCCCCTGAAGTGTAGGTTTTTGAGTTGATGGTCTGGGATTTGTTGTTTGCTGTAAAAGACCACAATTTCCTACTGGGTTCGCCACCGCAACCCTAAAACGCTTTAAAAATATGTAATTTGATGGTATAATTATGCATACATAATGTCAACTCTATTTTATTACAAAGATAATTTTATAGCAACTAACTCCTAACAACTTTCCAGCACCAGGAAGGGTCACTTTAACTGAAACATACATTCCAACAGCGATGTTTTCTTCCTACCCTCTAAACTTCTCTCAAAGAACAGGCCCTCTGAGCAAGACATGAAAATAATTCCTTACCATTTTACTCCTGCTCTTTAAATTCTCCCTAATGTAGTGTAATCACAGTAGACCCCATTTTCTGATCAATATGAAAAAATATAAAAAAAATAATAAAAAGGTAGATTCACATTGATTCAACTCCAATAACTTGGCCTACGAAATAGTTTCAAATGGCTAATTAAGCTATCTTCTTACTTTTACCTTTCGTTACAGTGCAGATTTAGATTCACTATTAATGGACAAAGCAGCACTTACTAGTGAGCATATAACCTTAAACACTTGATTAAAAAATGCTATTTCCATTTACAGAAAGCATTACTGTAGTCAGTAGCTTTTAAAGGGCTTGTTAATGGCTTACTCTTTTCATTCATCATCAAAATTAAAGTATTACTAGTAGATGTGTTTTATGAACTTAAGTCATGAAATACGCTTATTCAGCTGTAACAGTCCACTTGCAAGTGATATTTGCTCCTTAAAATAAATTTCTGCTATTCAATGGTTGTAATGGTCACATTAATGGAATAATAAGTATGTGAATGTTATTAGCGCACCTTGGATGATGGGATGTCAATTACACTCATGACAAAGCAGATGTTCCAGTCGTGCAAAAAGTTCACCCAACTTACTATGGGATGTTATAGAGTGTGAACATGAATACTTAGGTAAAACCAAAAACCCCATAAAAACCTACTTGCAGGTACTCTGTTTCATTTAGAATGCAACAGAATCCAGTTTACAGGCGGTGAGGGAAGGAGCTTCCAGTTGTTAAGGAAAATGTAATTCCTTAACTATTATACCAATTAGTCTTCATAATATGAAATTATATTAAACTTCCTGAAGATACATATAAAGTTCACATTGTATACTGAATAGCCACGCTTCAGTAAGCAAAATAAGGACCCCAGCTCACCAAAAAGAGGACAGCCCAGCCCTGGAAATAAGGGCTTTGCTTCTCAGAATTTAGTCTAAAATCTTCTATCCATGAAGGATAAAAAGAGATCCTTGGACAACCAAGATAACAGCAGCATCCTAGCCCCTCTAACATATCTTTTAAACCCTTCCATTGTCTGGTGTCATAGATAAGTAGTTATACCAAGATTGACTCCAGGGACATCTATATCAATAAAGAAGCACAGAGGTGGTGTGGTGTTAGGTATCTGACACAAAAGGTGCAGGGATAAGAGTGATTTCTGCTAGACAACACTGAAAATTAGCCATCAGCGTTAAGGAGAAAACAGACATAGATTAGAATGATAGAGCCATAGCCTTTACCTCTCAAACACAAACCTTCCAGGCAAGGAGAAATCATTCTGCACACATTACAGACATGTAGTTTTTAAAAGGTGAGGAGAGGTAAAGGAAAAAGAACCCCAGCCAAAACCCAAACAAACCACCAAAACACTACAAAACTCATCTTTTCACTGGGACGCATTATTTGCATTTCCCCTAATATATGCAAGCTCCTGCAGAATAGCTAGGTGTTATTATTCATTACAATTTTCTATTATACTGTGATAAATGACACCCCCAGGGGTAGAGCTGCTTGGTGAATGCTTATTACAGTCATTTAAGTAGGAGTTGATTTACCTTAAATAGGTTGTTTCATATAGCTATATGCCACAGCTATAAGGCCTGCCACTGCTATTCTTTTCAGTGCTGGAATAACTAGTGTTTAATTGAATTATAACTATTCCATGTATGTATTACACTGTATCCTGTTTATTATATCTTGCAAAAGACAACAGTACTAATTCTACATGCTGCAGAGCTAGAATCCTTTTATTCTGTTTAGAGATTTGACTTTTTTTCCTTTAGCTTCAAGTTAAACAAGGGTTGTTGATTAAAAAACCCATCGCTCTCTAGAGACAATTTTACAGAAGACAACCTGCAAGTTGTACTTAAAGCTGAAACGCTTCATCAATGGCCACAGATCTAACATCAGGGTAATTCTCAATGCTGTTGTTCCACCACAGGTAGCAGAACTTGTCTCAAATTTAGGCATTTAGATTTTATTTGGCTCCTGATTTAGTAATATTATTATTATTATTATTCAGGAAATATACAAAAGTGTTTGCACTACATATGACCTGACAATGAAAGAACTTTCATTAATGCATTTCTCACAATATCGAGAACAAATCTCACACAGCTGAATTTGGTTTGATTTTATAACCACAATAATACATTTTTAAGTACATTACAGGAGGTTTAGAATTTCATTATGCATTACTAGTAGCCCAGCAATATTTTCCAGTTTATTTTGATTGAAAGTGAAAAGCCAGAAAGCGAAAACCCAGCGCAAATAACATCTTAAATATAGAATTCCATGCTAACGCAGTACTTCAGACTATCTGAAGTTAAAGATCCTACTCCCATACAAAATACAGATGAGACAAGCAGGTGGGGAAATAGCTTTATATATCATTGCTTTCTCTGATGTGAGAAAAAGCTGTCTTTCTTCCAGATTTTGGCATTCAAATGCAAGTGCCATTAAGGCTCAGCTCCAGGGCTAATGAAACTGTTTCGCAGTACCAGAGTCCTCTGTGCTACTGAATGCTGGGAAAAAAATGTCATATAATTACACAGGACATCATAACGAAGCCAGTAAACAAAAATTTTTCATCTGATCTTGTAGAACAAAAATTCTAAAGATAAGCAGGACTAGCATGCAATAGAAAAGGTGAAGCAAAGCTCAACTTTTTAAAAAGACATCCAAGGTACTTATTGGCAACATAGCTTTGTAACAACCACCTACTCTTATGAAATCATCAACGTAAAAGAGGATGCTAAAATTGTATTGCCCACATATGTGTACTATAGCAGTAAAAATGTTGATAAGTAATTTAAAATAGAAAAGTAAATTTACTTGATGATAACAGAAAACAGCGACCCTTGTATTCATCTGCCATTGACATTATGCTTTAAATGATCGTCAGGATCAGCAGGAGTTTACGCCAACTCTGTCCAGTGATTTAAATAAGTATTTTAAATGGAAAACAGTAATGAATTAAACTCTGGCTTTCTAAACTAAATGAGTAAGCCAACAGCCAAAAATATTCTGATGAGAATACCTAAAGCAATTAAACTTTAACTACTTTTTAAAATAAATTCTTTTAGATGCTAATGGCCATTGTTTTCTCACTTAGAAAGTAAAATTTTGTGTCACTAAAGGTTAGATGATTGCAAAGATTTAATTGAATGTCTAAAAGAAAGGGAAATGTTTCTTTAAAAAGCTAAGATGGACCTCTTACCACATTCCTACAGCAAAATGTCCTGTAACAATAGAGCTGTGATTTGCTGAAATTAAAATGCTATTATGGTGGAATTAGGGCTTCAATATTTTTAGCAGCTTAAATAGGCCTTCCATTTTTAAAGGACATCTGATAATAGATAATTACATTTCATCTTAAAGAAACTGAGTTGTTTTCTTAAGGAAAAATACTTTTCTTTTTTCCACAGAGGTTAAAGCATAGCCATCATTAGTAGCAGCAATAGGCTCTAGGTGCCTACTTCAGCTTGGGGGATATATATTAGCATATAAATAGCCGTTGGTGGCTGCTGGATTCTACCTATTTTATGTTTCAGAATGCACTTAGCAAGAAACCTGGGAGGTGGAAGGGGTGGGGGTGGCAGTGAGGGAGGAGTTCTGTAATACAGTGGGTTTATAGAGGGGGCATCTTTTGCTACGAATAAAAAAAACCCCAAAAACATGATGACAACAACAAAAACCCCCAAACCTGTTCCTATGTTACTGGGTTTTCTTTGTTTACTGTATCATTTCAATAGTCTAATTAACAAGTTATAAAGAGCAATCTGACACTGTTAGAGGAAGGTGCATTGGTTTAAGCAGAAGCTCTTTTCTGAGAATATGGGAATAAGTCACAGTAGCGCATTTTCTACAAGACAAATACAGTTATTTATTTTATATTTACATGAAATGTGTCTAAAATAATTTCTACCCTTTTTATTGATGGAAAACAATAGAAAAGCAAGGGGTCATTATTACCCTGCCAACACTACTTTCATGCAATACATTTCCTCATGGGAGGCAGACAGGGAAGGAAAGCCACGAGCATTCCCTGTCCTCCATTTCAGACTGACCTTCAAGATTTACTGCTTTAAAATGTTAATCATCATGAGTGACATTTCTTGTGTCACTAAGTGGATTTTAACAGCAGAGGGAGAAACATTCTTTTTAACAACTTTCCTCACAGCCAAAGAGGAGTGACTGAAGACAGAGCAGAGGTGAGGAGATGGCTCCTCTAGGAGGGCCATAAGGGCAAACACGCTTCAGTCAGTGCATTCTTATTAGGGGGGTGATGAGGGCCTGTAGCGAAACAAGCCTGCCTAGCTGCATACGAAGACCCTTTATTGAATCTGAGCGTGTAACTAGTCCAACGGCATCTCTCAACCTCTCGCTGATCTAGGTTCTCAATACATGACAGCACTAGGCAAGATGATATGACCCATCTGAAATCAGAAGCACAATGGCACCCAACTCAAAACTGCCACGCTGTTACTTCACAATCACCCCAAGCATGTAACAGGAAAGTGTGTTCATATTTAGAGATGCAACAGACCCATTCAGGCAATTTCAGGGAAATTAAAGCATTACCCATGAAACGTCTTTAGGGTACATCAGCCATAGCAGGCAACAGCATAAAAAATAATATAGTCACCATTCAAAGGTAACTGACTTCTGATATCACACAGTCTAAGCTCTGAAGTCTTCACGCTCCCTAGATAACCATACATGGGTAACACACAAAGAAGAGCTATACCCTTCTGGAGAGGTAGCTCCTGGTGGCAGCACCTAAAACTCTATTAGGGGCTGGTGTTCAGGTAACCGAAGCCAACTGTTCATACCTACGTGTTTTGAAAATAGGAGCTACATATACACATCTCTCATGCTATCAACGCATCCTCATTTCTAACGAATCGCATCTGTCATGTTCTAAAAGGTTTGTTAGAATTAGAAAGCAGCCAATACTGCAGGCGATGTTTTCATGAATACCACTTTTGAACATTCAGCCTGCCAATACTAAGCCCCTCTAATTGAAGCTTAGAATCTTATTTCCTCACCTTGCTTCTTCATTTTGGTCTTAGGCAAAATCTCCATTAATCAACAACAAAGCAATTCGGTCCACAAGTGGCAAAATAAAATATGTATTTTCTTGCACCACAAGCACCAATATTTGAAATGCTGCTTGAAAAAGTACAGTAAAAGATTCTTAGACTGGGCTGATTAAAATGGGCACTAAAAGTGTTAATGTTTAATTATAAACAAAGCATTGGAAGAAATTAAATACCAGGCCCATCAATTTTAAAATTACCATCTCGCTCTCAGTTAATCAAGTCAAAGAAAGGTCAAAGACCTCTATCTTCTAATACACACAGCTCTTGATTCATTATATTAGTCAAAAAATTTAGATTGTAAAAATGTGACATAACTCTACTATTTTATCTGCATCATTATCACTTTTAAATATGTTATTTAATCTCCATGACCTTTGCATAACAGTTTATACTGAATGAAGCAGGGCAAACACCCTGCAAATGAAACAGGGACCATAACCAGGCACTTCAGATGTCTCTTCTTTACTAAAAGGACTGGTGAAAAGAATTATTTTTTAAATTAGTAAAGCGTACTTAAGAAGTAGGCTTGAACTTAAGAAGTTTCAAATAGAGATAAATGCCTGAAAGAGTATAAAACAAAGGCTGGCAATACGATCAGTTAGCTGTCCAGTCAGAAATACCGCAGACCTGCAACTTAACCCCTTCACTAGCCAGAGATGTAGTTTTTGGTTAGTATTATGCCAGTAGGCACAGTGATATCACACAAGCCAAAAAGACCCAGATGAAGAGAGGAAAAAAAAAAAAAAAAGAGATAGAGAGAGATAATAGAGGATTATAGCACACCAGGAAGGAGTAAAATTGCATTTCTACCCTGTTACCAGAAAACAAGTCTGGATTGTTTGAAAATACCAACCTCATGCAATCACAGAATTTACTGAAGTACAGTATCATTAGAAGATTCCTCAAGAGAAAAATAATACATTGTTCAATTTATTTCCTAAGCCCCATATGAAAGTCTACCATGAACCTGAAATAATGAACAGCATCAATAAAACTTGAATAAAAAGAATGAAAAAGGAACTTTAAAAAAATATATAATAAGAGCTGAAACATAACTCAGTACAGTTAAACAGAGCAACAAACAAAGCAGAAGTTTATAATTTCACCACACATATTAGAACCCACTGCAGACTCAGAAAAGGGCATGCTTCAGCACCACTTGCACTGCTTATTTCCCAAACAAACCTACATCATTTCAGTGCGCACAATACCTGTGCAACAGGAAAAGGTATCTGGCAACTGTTTGTGAAGGACTTCTGCTACAGTAACGGAAGGTCCCAGAGGCCAAGCTACAAGTATCAATCAGTAATCAGTCCTGGTGGCTCACAGCACAAGGAATGGACAAGCTGCTTCAAATTTCTTCCAAAATGTCTTTTTTTTTCATACATCTTCCAAAAGTAGAAAGAAAAAAAGAAAAGTTTTGCAACTTTTATCCATAGATCCCCATTTATGAAAATAGAAATGCCTACCTGGCAAAACTAACCTTGCTAGGAGGGGTTGCTTATGCTGAGAAGAATTTATGTGGGTTGCTCATTATTGCCCTGAAAAGGGATATAGGCTTAATGGTTCAGAATAGCTGATAACTCAAATGGTTTGGAAAGAGGAAGGCTAACACCAAAAATGCAAACGGGATAACCAAGAAGTATGGGACTTTAGAAATAAAAACAGTTTCATGATTTTTAAATTTCAAACTAACAAAGGGAAGCATACAACATGCCAAGGCATGTTGTATACCAATAGTACAACCTATCTCAATTTCTAAAGCACTAGTTTTTAAAATACATGTTGTATGTACTGGAAAGTCAGTTACTCCTATGGGAGGATCAGACTGCTCCTAACGCACTAAGCAGAAAAAAAAAAAAAATTAAAAAAAAAAATATATACACACACACACACATAAAAGAGTGAGCAGGAGGCTATGATACCATAAGATGGTTCTGTAATTACGAACAAACTACAGCAACCTTAGAATACGCAGGTCATACTGCAGTACAGCTGTCTTTAAGAGACACAGTTTTGATTACAAGCTAACAAGCATCAGTTATTCTGTCCAGTCAAAAAGTCACTTCAAGCCCCCCAACCCAATATCAGCTCAATCTACTTAATAAAACTGTGGCCTTCCTATGCAAAATTCTGCTACAAAGTTAAGGGGTACTGCCAACTGATAACCAAAGTATGCAGTTTACAGTAATATTAAGGTTTGCGGTTTTATTGCATCTTTCACTTTAATTACAAAAATAACCACAGATTCTGCAAACCGTGAAAAAAAAAAATCAAAGAAAATTATGAAGAAAGTAAATTAGGAAGCCACTTTTCCAAGAGACTTCATACAAGCAACAAACGTAGTTAAACAAAGTTCAGGATGGCGAGAGACCAGGAGCAGTTGGCAGGCTCCAGCGATCACCATGGGCACCTTGTTTGCCATTAAAGTGCCAGATACAAACTCCAGCTACCAGACAGAAAGGGATACTGCTCGTGCAAGGTCAGCAGCTTCAGTTTGCAGGAACATCAGAAATTTACAGATAAAACTAGTTCTTAAAATATCAGCCTAACATCCCAATATTACAGGGTTTTGTCTTCAAGAGGCTTGTGAGCTCATTAACAACTGGTGAGTTCACATAACTAAGCAATTCTATCGGGAACACTACTGTTGACATTACAGATCAACAACACAGAACAGAAATGGATTGCAAATAAATCAGAATTCATTTCCTCCTAAAGCAGATCAAAATGACCCCACACAAGCAGCAAGAGCAACAATAAAAGACTTGATCATCAATGTCTGGAAAACAATCCATCTGAACACAAATTATTTCTCATGTGTTTGATGCATTCTGTACACTAAGATTTGTATTTTAGGTACTTACACAGAATTAAGTACTTATGTATCGCCACAGTCCTTGAGCTTTCAGATCTGATAACTTATTGTGAAAAACATGCAAAACAAGTTTGGCTGTCTAGCTCCAAATTTCTAGCCTGCATTGACATACTAATGAAGAACAATAGAGCCATGCACTTCCCTTTGACAGCTGTACCCAGGAGAGTTTAAGGGACAAAACTAACCAACCAGAAACACAACAACAACGACGACAATGAAAAAAACCCAACATCAAATGTAATTTAGATTTCTATTTCCCAGACCAGGAATATTTTTCATGTATAAACATTCTGCCCTTTCAGAAAGTCTCACAGTGATGATAGGGTTCTGTAATAATTACACCATAATTATTTTCATACAGTTTCTGTAAAAATATCCCTAGCAGTTAGACAAACATTGGCCTAATGATCAAAAGTATGAAAGTCCCACAAGAACAAGGATTTAACAGTGCAGTATGACAAAGCTTCTAACACTGTACAGCTTAATCAACGTAACTGTGAAGCTAATTTTGCAGACAGAGTTATGTTGTTTTACGTCTCAACCTACTAGATATTGCTCTGTCCGTAACCACCTAATTAGAGAAGAAAACCGAATGGAAACGGAACAAGGGCAATCACAGGCATCCTTTTTCAAGGGAACACACCTTCAAAGGAGCCATCACATGATAGCTGAAGTGCTCTCCTGTGGCAGAAAAGCTCAAGGTGGTATAAATATGGCAGCCATTGTATGCTATAAATCAGGCTCGTCTTATGTAAACAGCGTGCTTTTCCTGCTTTTAATGAGACAATCTTCCCCTGCATGGGAGAAGCTAACAATAGGAGAAGCGTCTTTGATGTGATACATGTGAAGCTTTATTTTCAATTGGAGCAGCTTTGTTGCAGGCTCTAGCCCTTTCATCTCAAAGAAAAATCTAACATGTCTTACCTGAAAACGTCAGGGATTTTAACAGGCATTCCCAGTTCATCTGTCTAGATAAACAAATGGTTCTGCTTTTACTCTCATCCTGATCAAATAAAAGACATTAGTCTGAAAGCGATCTTTGTTTACTTCCCTTCCTGAGATAGAGTTGAGAGGCTAGAGATTTCTCAACTAATTCTATTATGCAAAAACGTACTTTTTGCAAACATAAGCATTTGAAGAAAATACACCTTGGATCAGAAACATTTTTATTGTGATGTAGAGAGTTAACAAAAATCCTCACAAATTACTTTAAAATCAATTAGGAATATTTGTAGACTGCAGTATCTGTCCCTAAAACTTATTTAATCCCTATCCATTCTCCAGCTATAAACAAGAAAAGCAAAAGCATTAACTGCTAGGATAGTTCTGAATTACCTTTTAACATCTCTGAAGCAAAACTTAATGATACTTTGTGAACTATCTGCTTTACTTCCAAATATATTAAAGTTATACAACCAAAACCCAATAGCTAGGACTTTCTCTTGAAAGCATAAAAATCTAACGTAGCACACATAAAAGTAAAAATAAAGATTTTTGTGCCACTAAGTTGTCTTTAAAAATTTGAAGTATCTTTATAAAAAGTTATGTAAATACACATAACAAAAAGCAATAAACTAGCAAGTATTTGTACCTATGCATTTGAGAATGTCTACATTCTTCTCAGACCATTTAGTACTGTGGTAATCATTTATACTCTCTTAATGTTTTCTCATTGGGTGTGTAAAAAAAAATTACTGTCTTGTCTTTAACCTTTTCTCAAACCCTGTAATTTTGTACCTACAACAAACCACAGGAACAAAATTCAAACTGCAGGCTTAATCAGTTACCAACTGGAAAAAATCTTATCAAGAAATCACATAATTTTTAGGGATGGTAACACAGGAGAATAACAAGGTTGTTTTCCCCAGCACTCATCATTAACCTCAGTATCAGCAGAACAAGACCAAAGACAAAACTTCTGTAGAACCCAGTGAGTTAAGAATTAAGCCATCGAGGAGGGGGTTTTGTTGTTGTATTTTTAAATTTTATTTGTAATCTCACTATAGCAAAGAAAGACACAACTGACCGGTAGAAATGAAGCAACAGATGCAAAATAGGGAGGGTTTGTTTGTTTGAATTTTTTTTTTCTAGGGCTTTTGGTTTATTTTTAAAGTTGTGGGGTTTTTTTTCCCTGAAGTAAAACAAAACCGTTAGCCATTTAAGACAATACATAGAAAACAGTTATTTATTCATTTGCATTCAGTTGTGTCTTTGCCCCAATGCCTTAGGCTTGAAAATTTTACTTTAAAAATCAGGACTATCAGCAATACTATCTCTAGCTCTCCTAAATGTTCAAAGTTGATTATTAATTTGTTAAGTATTATACAAAAAAATCCTTAGGGCAATCCAAATAACTGCAAGAGCTATATGTAAGCAATGCATTCTCATATGAGAGATTTTGCAGAGCCAGGTCATCTACGCAGGACTGCTGGTAAACTTTCTCAGTTATGTGATGTATATATTTCAATCATAACAAAAAGAAAATTACATTTGAGAAACAAGCTTTGGAATTGCAAATATACGAGCATTAATTTCTTCAGGGTCATCAGAAGACAGGATAACACCTCTTTTTAGCCATCATTTAGTTCTCATCTTCCCTCCCTCCTGCAACAGCAAACCAATTTGCACCAGTGCACTAAGAGTTAAAGTGATGAAGTATCTTGCCAAAGCTGCAGTAGACACCCTTCTGATCCTCTGTGCCTGCCCCAAACCTGGCGGGTCCCATGCCCAGAAGAGTCTTAGGCTCTGTGGCTGGATTTCTGATAAAGAACCTGGGCTCTACATAGCACTGGTCCCACAAGATTCCAACTCCCAAGAATGTTTTCATAAATAGGTTTTTGTTACACACACAGTAACTACACATACACACACAAGTATTTCTTTACTTAAGTTCTATGAAGAAAACTATGTGAAAGCCTTTTAAGAGAAAACTTATAACTCCCACTGTTCTGGAAGGACAAGCCTACACCACCGACAAAGCAAAGAACATACATTATTACCATGCCATCACACACCACGGAACTTAAGTGAAAAATGGAAATTGATTTCTGCGACGGACGGATCTGGCTGCAGAGCTGTATCCTCAATCAGGCAATCCTCATCAGCAGAGTTCTCATTTACTGAAATCTCATCTTGAGGAGTCAAGCATAGATATGATATTGTTTGGCATCTCAAGTTAGCAAAGAATAAAATTCCGCTAAAATACTTGAACAGCTTTAAAATTGGTACTTAGTGTCTTGAAGAAATAAGATTAGAAACAGCTTAACCACATACATATTTTAGAAAAGCAAACTATGGTGAAATTTGTCCACTTTTCCAGCTGTGCCTCAGTTTAAACTGAGCCATTTCATATGTTCACTGTTACTGTGACTGCCCTTACCACAGGCTTATTTCCACTATCCACATGAAGTAACTCCTTCAACTTAATTTGAGAAAACAAGCCAAAGGCATAGACCAATATACAGAACAACATTAAAATATGCTTTAAAGGGACAAAAACTGAGGAGAAAGAGCCATGCAAGGCATGAATCAAACTATCATTCAATGCTTTGCATACTCCCCAAAACATGAACACTACAGCTATATTTCTATACAGTCATCCTCATGTAATTTGGGACTTAAAATAATTTAGGTTTGAAATCAACTCTAGACAGAGGTAGGCAATTTAACACTGCTCCAATGGTATAAAAAATACCTGATCTGCTTCACTCCAGTTTACATTGGTGTGGGCTTTTTTCCTGTTGGGAGGTAACTCAGTATTGTATTGCAAAAGCAACCCAGAAATGTATTTCACATGCTGTTAACTGAATGGGTGGGAAATGTATTGCCAAGATAGACAAGTCTCCTGAGTGCAAAAACATCTGTAATCATAATTAAACAATAAAGCACTGGTAGCATCTGTTCCCTCACATCCCTGTGGGGCTTACGTGTAGCGCTTGAGGTGATGTCAGTATATTGGTCAAAAGGGTTAATTATTCTACAATGGGAAGTAGAAAAAAGCAACACTGAGGGGAAAGTATCACTGAGGAAATGTACATTACTGAATCAATGGCCAGCAACTGAAGAACAGATTCACAGCAGGCTGCTAATGATGAGACAAAGACTACAACTAGACACATCTTGCTGGTAAGGACATCAGCTCAGAAATAATAATGCTGAGATAGCATACGCTAGAATGGATGGTGTGGGGGAAAAAAAAGAAGGAAAGAAAATTACAAAGATGGAATAAAAAAAAAAAATACGCTCTCAGCTGATACTTATCCATTCTTCTAAGTATTTTAAGTTCTGTGAGTTAACCAGGGGTGGGGAGAGCATTTGTTTCTAGTGGCACTATAGCAGACAAGGGTATCCCCCCACCCTTAAAAGCCATCTCTAGAGAGATCTGTCTTGCAAAGCAGTTCATAAAACTTAAGGGTTTTTAAAGGGTCACGTTCACAGGGCCAGACACATGTATTCTGTTATGACTGTTGAACTTATAAAAATGTGTCATTTTGAATTGTGAAGATGAAGTATAACACAGTGAGATACGTTCAGTTTCCTAATGCCTTAAGAATATTTTGTTCACTGTATAGTTATCACACACTTATTTCTGCAAGGCATGCTGCTTCTTGTACATGTCAGCTGAAACGACAGCAGCCCTGTTCAAAGACAGATGATGTACCTCCTGCTGTGCTAGCAAACAGACACTCAACAAGACTTGACTTTCACTGCTAACAGGCATGGACATTGAACTTTGCAAATGAAGCCTCAGACTGAAAGAATGTGTCCAAAAAGCCCAAAGCTTCAGACTCCAAGTTGTAGTCTCTGCCTCTCAGTTTGATTGAGGCAGCTCTCTCATATGGCCTCGTTCTTTCCAGATCCTGATTGCAAATAGTGAATCAAGAAACAATCTGAAATGGGAAAAGACACACAACCTGACTATTGACAGTCAAAAGTGTAACATTTTGGAAAATCAATACAGTTTTTCTTTAATGGAAGAGTAATGTGATTCCCCCTTAAAATAGAGACAACAAATTTGCTTGAGTTTTCCAATATTATACCATTGTACTGTGTAAGAGCTTTTTCATGTAGCCTTTGGAATAACTGAAATAACTTTGCATGTTGAACTTGATTTCTTTATAGTAACATAGAATTTCCTAGTTAATTTATCTAAATAACATGGAAGGCAAGCAGGGAGACTATCAAGGACTACTTCCCAGAACTGGAAGGATGACAGCAGTTGTGCACTTACATCTACCATTACTTAAGATAATTGGTGCCTGATGACCAGTGAGATGTTCTTAAAACAAAAAGCCCCAACAAGTTGAATCACGCAAGTTCTGTCCAAGTGCCAGCAGCTGAATTCTACCTTTTCAATAGGCACTTTCTTGAGGTTTATGGTAATAAAAAAAGGTCATTAAATCATTGGTATATCAGAACACTCTCATCATAGTTCTAATGGCATTTGGTAAAGGAGTTATTTTGAAAAAGGCAACCAGAGAAAGCAGCACAGCATTCTTGATCCCTCACAGAAGAGCTTTATTATGCTTCATAGCTTTAAGGAAAATTGAGTAAGCTCTTTACTCAAACCCATTCACTAATAAATGTATAAAACCATGCTGGGATGATTTTTTTTTTTATTTTTTTTTTAAGTCACCAATTATCTAAAACTGCTACCATTAAAAGAAAAAGATATTAATAAGTGTTTGTGTCTTATAGATATCTCGCAGTACAAAATGCAGAGAAATAGGATTTGATTCTGCTATTTACCACAGTGTAAACCAAGAGCAACTCAGAGGAATCCAGCACAGATATTCAAATGTAAATTGGTTTAGGTTTGGAACTGAATAGAGTTGCATCAGAAGGGTGGAGGAAGGGTAACTACACTATCTTCTTTTACACGGAGTTTTATAGTTTCATAAATAACAGTGATCATTCATCCCTGCCCAATGATTGCTTTCACCTGGTTAGTAAACTGCAAGCAAATTTGGTAGAAGAGCTGAGATCCAAAGTTCTATCCAATTTCATTTAAAAAAAA
>VXBL01000826.1:1351304-1368594 GCA_013400195.1 Aramus guarauna | reverse complement strand
GCACCTCTCCTCATGGGCTCCTTTACCACTTGGACTCTTTGGTTGTCATCCACACATTCCAGGAACCTCCTGGATTGCTCGTGCTCTGCTGTGTTGTCCTTCCAACAGATGTCTGGGTGGTTGAAGTCCCCCATAAGGACCAGGGCTTGTGAACGTGAGGCTGCTCCTATCTGCCTATAGAGGGCCTCATTATGCAGTCTCCCTGGTCAGGTGGCCTGTAGCAGAGTTTCAGAGTGACTTCAGGAATTTATACAAAAACCGTTGGCTACTTGATGTATAATTTTGGTACAACAGAAGAGTCTGCTGCAAAATTTGAAGTTAGCATTTTGGGGTCTTATTTTCTGAATAACCACCTCTGGAGGTTTTTACATACATTTCTAGTGGATGAGAGTTCAAAAAGTTTCTTACATTTAAAAAAAAAAAAGCTCAAGTGTCTTAAAATAATACAATAGTTTACAGAATCTTTAACAAGACAGACATATAATGTTGCATATGCACTTACAACCTTTTGAATGTTTAGGATTACTCACATCTCTCAAACCAAAGCCATTTTCTCCAGTATGCATAGGCATGCATTTTTCATAGGTCATACCATAAGCTCAAAATAAAGTCCCTTTGCTTTGTCTGACTGGTCACAGACTCTGCTGTTCCATTTTGGGCTTCTCTCTGGTGAGAAAGTTGAAACCCTTTGTTAACTTATGTAACTGTTTCTTGTTTCAGGTATCAATGTTTTGAGGTTTTTAGAGAGAAGACTTCCAAGTCATACAAAGAACCAAAATAATAGCTAATTTGACAGGAAAGTCCAAGAGAAAACAAATATCATTATATAGTATATTATATGTAAATCTTGACCTCTATTCAGTATATCGGTTACTTAACTGATACTATAAAAAACATACGTCATGTCTAAGTATCAGATTTAACTGTCCACAGCCACACTTGTATTTAAGTCATACTCTTTCTACACCACATGCATATTATCCTATGCTGATCCTGTTGCTGGTGTGAGAAGGGTGTAACTTCATTCCAAAGTTCTTGGGAACAAGAGTTGAGTGGCTTTTGCTTTGCTGCTTCTGCATCATGCAGTTCACTTGAATTTGCTTATCACAGTTTATCAGCTTCAAGGCTTTCCTGCGAAAGTGCTGTTTGCAACCACTGTCTGCTAGATAACTTGTAATTCTTACATAGCTGCCAAAATGCTTTAGAGGGAAGTGGTCTTGCTTGGCTCGGCTAAATTTTGGTTAAAATAGGTCTTGCAAGCTTCTTTGTGAGTTTCTGAACAGATCTTCATATTAGATGTTGGGTGGGGGGGTGGACCAGGGGACAGGACTTGTCAAATTCTTTAAAACCACAGATGTCTCGGAACCACAGTCTTGGAGCTAAGCTTCCTCTGTTTTTGGTTTGGGGGTTTTTTGTGTTTGGTTTTTTTTNTTTGGGGGTTTTTTTTTTTTTTTTTTTTTTTTTTTTTTTTTTTTTTTTTTTTTTTTCTTTGAATCTGAAAAGAAAATCAGACCTGTTATGGGAAATCAGATCTGAGTCTTCTATAGCTGCATTTGGATTAGTTGACATTGAGCACAGAGTGTGTGTTATCCTGGCATCAGCAGGCTTCACCTTTGCTTTAACTTAATAGGACTTTGGACAGATCATCAGCCTGTCTGTTCCTTAGTTTAAGCTTTTCAAATATATTTCTATCAAACAATTAATGGTGCCCTTGTGAAGCTTAGTTCATGTTTGTAAAGCACTTTGACATTGATGCTAACCATTAATGTTTTTAATTACATGTCATGAAGGAATGTTGTTAAAATTATCATTCTGGTCTTACTGCTTGCACGAGGTAATGTAGTTCTTGGTGAGTACCTGCAACTTTGAAAGTCACTGCAAAAAAAAAAAGTGTTTTTTCATTTGCACCATAACTGCGAGTCATCTGAACAACTTCCAAATGTTAAGAAAAAAGTCTTCTTCCTACCTTCTAGGAATGTTTGATTTAAGTTTTGGTCATAATTTGCAATGGTTCACAATTACTCAGTCTGATTAGTTTGGGTAAGAGTTTTGATGTTTGAAAAGAAGCCTGGTTTCTTTGTAATTTAAAAAAAAAAAAAAGGAAAAAACCCCTAATATTTCTAGAATATTTTCCATCCTTCCCACTTCATACTAATGGTAGTAAGGAAATTATTTATCCTCTAAGAAGTCAAACTGAATATGTGAGTCAGTCTTAGAATGTTGAAACTGTTCTAAGAGTCATAAAGCATAAAAGAAGTATGAAACTTAAAGAAAAAAAAGTCATAGGAAAAACAAGATAATGCCTCAAATTCAGCCATTTGCCTTAAATTCAGCCATAGCAATATGATGTACAGGCCATCTCTGCAAAAGCATCAGGTTGCACAATTATTTTGGGAGGAAAAAAAATACGCAGAAATGGCCCAGTTTAAGACATTACAGTACAAAACCAGAGTCACTAGAAAGGAATATATGAACACTTTTCATCTGCTTCAGTGGCAGTCAGACGTCTTAGCTTAAAGTGATGGGAAATGTATTTTGAAATAACGTGGAAGAGTTGGTGTAGGTGAGTAGCTCTCAGACATTCCCTTTTGCTGTCTCTGAGTTGGGCCTGTGACAGACTTCCCTCTCATAGGGGAAAGGAGGGAAGTGTTAAGTGTTGGTAAGCATGAAGAAATCTTCAACTGCTTGAGCTTGATAAGTAACAGTACTGAAAATATGGCATCTATGAGCATAAGAACCCACAATAAAGTTCAAATCCAATATATAACTGTTCATCAGAGTAACTCTGAACAATCCCACTTGATCAGTTTGTTGCACAGAGTATCAGTACAGTATTCTGTACAGTTTTTCATGTGGAGCCTTGTCTTTTAGAAAAAGATTTCTCAGGAAGCAGCTGAGAACAACTGGAATGGGAATAGGAACTTTGTATACAGAAAGAAGTAAAAATCATTGTAAAGCTTTTTTTAGATATTCCAGAATGAAGAACCAAAAGTGGCCAGCAGTCTAGGTCCTGTAAGGCACTATTGGCAATGAGACTTAACCAAGACTCGCTCATTATGAATGTATTAGAACAATAATATAAAGATTATCCTGAGTGAATGAAGTGAATGTGTCTGAGGGAAACTAGTCTGTTGATTTTCAGTATTTTCAACAAAACAAACACAGAAGTCACCATAGCCTGGTGTTAGAATGTACCCCTTTCTGTTGGCAGGATTTCCTCAGCTCCCTGGTGGATAATGTACCATTCATCCCAGCAGTTGAATTTTCTGGATAGTGCCAGGATGAACCTTATTAATGTGTAATTAAAGCCCTGAAACACCTAATGCTGTATTCCTTCTTAATTTCGTACTGACTCTGAGCTGGCTGACCAGAAGCTGATTCAAGAACTTCTCATTCTCTACCACGATGTCCCTGATGTCACTGATGTGATGTCACGACTGATGTCACAGATGTCCCTGATGACACTGAAACTGAGTTGTACTAGGTGCTGTACAGACATGAATTAAGAGTCAAATCCTGTTACAAAGAGTTTACAGTCTGCAGTGATGACTTGTGTGTAGGGTAGCATGTGTGACTTGAGTGTAAGGTAGTGGCATAATTTCTGTATTAAAGATGAGGAAAGCTTATCACAGGCTGATTGCTCAAAATTGTACATAAAGTCTGTGGATGACTCAAGAACTGAACGCAAAGCAAGTGCCTTTACTGATGACTGATCTGTATTTCCAGTAGTGAGAGAGATTATATGTAATGTCCAGTGTTAAAATACATTGTCTAGAGAAGATTTTTTTTCTAGTATGTATGAGGAAACTCTTCCACATAATGCTATTCCTTAGAATGGTGTGTTATGATGAGTAAATACATATTTTGAAAAAAGTAATAGGACAAACTCAGAATGTTTGTTCAGCCGGTCTGAATGAGGATCATCTGTGATATTGCCTCAGCTGCCAACAAGAGCTGATGGAAGAGCCATTTCCCATCTCCTCTGTAATCAGAAAAGTTCAGAGAAATATTAACATTGACATGATGATCCCTAATCAGTCCAACCACATTTCTGCAGAGCCTCATGGGAATAGTGGCTGAGAAATCTTCATACCTGTATGCTCATTTATGTCTCTTTCCTGTGCAGACTGTATTTCATGTCATGTGCCGTGTGTTAGGTGCAGGGAAAAGTGCTGTGCCTAAAGGGGGCTATAGGTAAGTTTCAAACATGACTCGTGGTTTGGTTACGTATGACAAATCTAAACCAACATATTTTAGGGGACAATAAATGAACAAAATCTATGATTTCAAGTTTTTTGATGGAGAAAAGGGAAATGGAAAAATAGATATTTCAGTTTTTAAATGAGACAGTATTTCATTCAAAGTGTATTAAGTGTATTTCATGCAAACCTACCTCAGCCAAAATTACTCTACTAGAAATCTTGCAAGAAGTTAGCTCTTCTATCCAACCAGACCAGAGGCACGAGGTGTCTTTCAGAGTTCAGTAGGATACACTTTTCCTCTGAAAAATGTCGGAGGGGAAAGGCAGGCAGACATAATGGACAGATTTAGTTCTGGCTAAGGAGATGTCTGTGTTAGCTCTTGTTATTCTGGTTTACACATGCAGCCTCCATGTCTCTGAATTTGCCTCTAGATTAGGGAAACAATATGAAAGAAAACCACAGTATTTCTCAACTCTGAGAATTAAAGTATAGTTAGTTCCACAAATGAGTAATTTTCAGACATTACAGTACAAACAGCAAAATACACTGCCTTTGTCAGTCTTTGAGATACAGCTCAGGCTTGAGTTCTAGGACAGTTATTAGTTTACTGTTGTGATTTTGTTTTGTTGGTTGTTTTTTTTTGTTTTTTTGGGGGTTTTTTTAGTTTCAGTGTAAGAAAGAAAAATGAAAAACATACTTCCACAAGATCTGAGCTGGGCCTTTGTAGAGATACACTCATGTGCTTGCACTGGGATTTAGATCTGCAGCTGTATACAGCTTCACTCCACTCAGAGAAGTAAACTTGTACCTCTTCACTCAGACACTCCTTTGACTGAGAGCGCACCAGCCTTTCAGATGCATTTGGCTTGCAGTGTGGAGGGTTCATTTTGGAGCAATTTGAAATCTATCTGCACAGTAACATGTTCCTGTAAGGTGTTTTATTTCATTTTTTAGGTGGTAGATCCAACAATCACTTCTGTATAGTGAACCAAGAGGACCTCTAGCAAACTCTAACCTGGCAGGCAAGAAAGAGCAGCTCCACCTTGTTTCGTTAGCTTTCCTCCTCCATTCCAGTGCAGTGTGAAATCCTGTTCCTGTTATATGAAAGTAGGCAGTGAAGAAACAGAATAAGGTAGGAATCTGTAACTCAACCTGCTTGAGCTAAGATGGAAAAACAAAACCTGTATGTACAAGGCATAAAATAAGTACGTGTCCCTCAATGAACTTTGCAACCTTGGAGCAAACAAAGCAGCTTGTTGTTCCATGCTGCTTCTGCACGCAGTCTGGAACATGCAGTAGTGAGAAGGTGGTTGGGAGCTGTATACTCTGAACAGTATGCAGTGGAGATGGGTTGTAAAATGAGAGGGGATTATCTCCCTATGCAACAGTATCATAGTGCTGAGCAGCAAGGCAGAGGCATCCTGAATTGTGCTATCCACCATGTCAGGAAATGCCTGGAATTTTCTGCTACCTCTAGACTTTGAATCTGCAGAGTATCCTAGTTCTGTGGCTTAACAGATAAGCTCGTGTATAGCCCTGCTGATTACAGGACTTAAGTGTGTATATTTTGCTGTCTTCATTCACAGCACCTAAGTGTGTAAAAAGTAGTGTTATCTATTTCATTCACTGAGGATTTGTTGCCTGTCAGAGGAGCATGTCTGGAGTGGTCCAGCCATACTGAAACAGAACCACATTCCAGCTTCAACAGTATGGTCACTGGCCTCTAACATAAGATCCAGGTGTAAGATTTATGTGGGGACTTTAATTTCAACATTTTTATTAATTAATTAATTTTATTAACATTTAATTTATTTGGGTGTATATTAGTGCACTAACTTTATTAACTTTTTTTTTGGGGGGTAGCGTATCATTTGGTGCACAAGATTACAGCTTGCAGTAAAATCTGCACAGCTTCTTAAAAAAACACTTTTTTAAAAAGTAGATTAGTAAGGATGATCATAAGTACATGTGTACATACAGACTCAGGAATAATCTCTTTGTATCTCTGGCTTCATCTAAGTCAACAAGAGCTAAAATGGAAAGACAAGTGAGGAAGTAGATCATTACCTGCTTTAGGTGTTTGGTACAGAAAACTCTGACTTCAGTTGAATGGTTCTAATTCTTACTGTAGAAGGGAGGCCTGCCGGCCAATCAATGAGCCTGTTTTGCCTGAACAGATACTCTGGAGTCTGTTTTGTTTCCCTTTTTTCTTTTCCAGCTCCTCTAGGATGTGGTTAATAGTACAATGTTGCAGTGCGGCTGCAGGGGCAATTATTGCTTGTGTGAAACTGGAGAGAAATGGGTGGTTAGGTCTGCCTCACATGTAATTAAGTCTGAAATGTCTCAGTGGTCACATTAGAAGTACTAATTTTAAGCCCTCTTATTGGTTTAGGCCATAGCTATTTGTTACATAAAAAGGCAAAGGATTTTTTTTTTTTTTTGTCTTTCAAATGATTTTCTGTGGGAATATGGAGAAAAAAAAAAAAGTGTTCTTCAAAGCATCAAGACAGTAATACCCACTACAGACTCCTTGTCCTGCCAAAATAAATTAGTAAAGAAACCCCAAACCATTTTTTTGAATGGAAAAAGTATCTAATCATCCTTTTTGTCCATTGGTGAAACAGACCATGCCTGCAACTTCATCCTATAGGTGACTATTTCACTATTTGTGTTCAAGAGATGGACTTTTAATGTCAAGTTAGTCATGCAGAAGCTTACATTTAAATTATATTCAGGAGTGTGTCATTTCAATGTATTTTTCTTTGCAGAAAATGGTTTAAGAAGTCATTTGCACCTACCTTTACCTTGCAGGTTTCCATGTCCTTGTATATATTGATGCAACTCTTTTTGGGTTGTGTCTGTTGCAACCAGTTTTGATTAAATGAGATGGATTTGAAAGTACAAAAAAAGTAAAATATACTAGATAGGGGGGAAAAAAAATGGAAGTAGCTCATGTGGAATTGTTAGCAGGAGTATTTTTGTCATGCTTAGTCCATCAGTGAGAATAAATGAAACTCCAGACACAAATTTAGGTTAAATAAATGGAACTGTGTCTAGAACTAAAATACCAGAACTTCTGTATTTTGAAGTAGCTGGCGGGGGAAATCTGTTTTATGCTTTCCCTGCCAGTGACCCCTGGACACAGTGCTTATGTCATGGAAGTTTGCTGATTCCCATGACAAAATACATGTTTTGGGCTGTTTCAGCAAAATGAAGAATGTGTATAAAGACATTTAAAACTGACCCACTGCACTGAACAATAGCTGTGAAGGAATGGCCTTGCACCTGCTGGTCCATTGCAAACAAGAATAGATGTGGGTGGTCAATGTCCTTGCTTTTCTTGAGGAACCTGGGAATGTTTATGAAAATGTTTAAGAATCATTCAGTTTAGAAAAATTCCTCACTGGAATGCAGGAAACCTAACGGTGAAGAGGCTATTTCTGACAAATAGAAACTGAGCTCCTCCCTTGGTGATATGCACAACAGCTGAACCAGGAAAATGAAAAGTGAAACTATCATTGTCACTTCAGAGATTTCAACAAAGTCGGTGGTGAACAGCAGTTTGAAATTTTACCTGAGTTTGAACTCCAAGCTGGCTCAATTCCTACAAATTGCTACTCTGCTCATCTACCCTCTAGCTTTCTGCTGATGCAGCTACAGCAGCTAATGATTCAAAACACAGGAGTCCACAGGTGGTGAAAATCTTGTCTGCAGACTGTGCTGTAGCATGCCCACCACTGAAATAGGTATGTCATTTCAAAGTTATTTCAGTTCAAAGTTGCTTTTTTATTAAACCACCTGTGGCAATATTAAAACATGTATTTATTCCTTTTTAATGTGGTCTTTGAATTCCCAACAAACTAGATAAATACCTTTTATAATGGCTGGCTTTGAGCCTGAATGGGTTATGCTGATGCTAACTTTGATGCTACTAAATGGCCTAATTTCCCCTGCCTTGCACCCTTCACAGAAGTTACTTTCACCTTTAATATGACACTATGTGCTGATGTGGTGATACCGAAATGTTCACTCAACACTGGTTATGGAGTTAAGCCTAAGTATCATAACCAGAATTGAGCTGATAATGTTGGATCTAATAGAAAGGCAGCCCTACAAAAGTGTCTGTAAAACCCAGTTCTGTAATCTTAGAAATACTTTAGAGAGATTAATCGCTCAGCCTCCAGGTGGTGGTGGCTTCTCTTCCCCTACTCTCCCCTGGCAGAATTGAATAAACTACTGAATATACTTCTAAGACGACAGCACTACCAAAAGAATATGAGCGAGATGGCAAGTAAAATGAATAATAATACCAGCAAAAGTCAGGAACTGACTGTATCTAGAAAGCCACCCCTGGATTTTATTAATTTCCAGAGTGTTCTGCACACCTGTGCCATTGCTTCTCCTGTAGTTCCCTGAAGTTCCCTTGCACAGTTCCTCAAGCCTCTGACAAGTTTCAGTGACAGGATGGGGTGGGGTTTTTTTTGCTTTGTTTCCCCCCCCCACCCCGTTTCCACTGTGTTAACTTCCTGAATTTGGTACAATAGAAGCAAAGACTTCATGGAACAAAGTTTAAGAAATAAGTGATTTTTTTATTTTTTTTTTTTAATTAGGAACTAGAATATTTGATTTCAAGGAAAATTCTTATTTATTTTTTTCTGGAAATTTTTCTATAAATGCTTGCCATCAGATTACTGAATGAGCATCCACTTAGCTGGTAAGTCAAATTAGACGTGTCATCAGTGTAACCTCCAGAAGCTGAGAGAAGGGCATTTTTAGCTGTCGACAGAGCTTGGGTGAGAAAGGTCTGAGGAATCTAGGAGCCAGATATACTAACATTCATTCAGTATTTTCCCCTTTCCACCAGCACAAGATTTTTTGGAAAAATGAAATGGCAAAGCAAAGGAAGCCAACTAAAGTCTGAAGCCAGAAGAACAGCTGTTGAAGCTTTTTGGAAAACAACTATTTGATACCACTGACATCCTTGAGTTGCTTTCTGAAGCTTTATTGCTGATCACCATCTTATTTCAGCTCTTTAGTCTTCTTTCATTCCAACCCTTTGTTTAACTAATGTACCTTGACATGGTTTCCCAAAAAGGATTTAATCCTAAAACCAAAAAGTACTTGGAGCATGTGGGCACTATCACATTGCTATAGATCTGCTTGTCTTTTGTCCCTTCCCCAGCCTAGGTCTGTTCTGCCTGATTAGATGGAACACTACTCATACAGCACCTGGCAGTGACTCGTGTTGGTTTTTGGGTCTCAGACCTTCTCTAAGAAACAGTGTTCAAAGTGATCAAGTGGGAGCGGATAGGACGGAGTGGAGCAGAAGATTGAAACTTTCATTTCTCTTTGTTTTCTTGCAGGTTTGTGGTTGTGAATTGACAATGGTGTGGAGTAGTAATGCAGAAAAGGGAGAGGACAGAGTGAGGGAACTGTGGACATCAGGGCAAACAAGAGAAAGCAGAACAGGAGGAGGAAAAAGGACGTCTTATACAGCAGCCAGAGTATGCAGATTAGTGTTGGAAGCATCCTCCTGTATGTTCACTGTGCCCAGAAAAGGGAGAAACAGGTATTTATGCCAAACACAGACACATCTTTGACCCCCACTCACTGAGACTGATATTTTGTCTTCTAGTCACTGAAGATATGACATGGCATTCTTGGGAGAGTAACAAGCATTGGATGTTCAACTTTCAGCACATAAGGGGAAGCCTTAGGAGCACTGAGAATAGTTAAACATATGACATTCTCTTCTAGGAGTAGAATTCAGCTTCTCACCCAGGAAGTGTTCGTTTATGTTGTTTATTCAGGCAGGCACCTCCTGAGGGCACAGTTTCAGCTGACCCTTGTAACCAATCACATGCCATTCTCTGACAGCACTTGTTCTTTATCAGTCCATTAAGCATGGGCTTTCAGCCAGTGAAAACATCAGATATTTGGCACAGCATTTATAATTAGTTAGTGTTGTGGCAGAATAATGGAATCTGAAGTCTCAGAAACCATCAAGTGTGTCTGTTTCCAGCTGATAATCCCATGGAGACAACAAAATGGAAAGTTAAGAATACCAAACTGAAGGAGGCAGTATGCAGTGTTTGGATTTACTGCAGAGTATTTTGCAGCAATCTAGATTCTTTCCAGAGTTTGATACTCAGTACCTGGAGACCTTGCAGAGAAGCATGTTTTCTGCCCCTACCTTGCCTGTGTTTTACAGACATTACCATGCCATCTTACCTGTTCCTGTCCTGTCCAGAAACCTTTTTGTGTTTTGACAAGAGGTGCACTTAGGGAACACATTTTCATAACCTTGAAATAGTTAGATATTGAGGACACAGTCACATTGTTGGGAGGGGAGGCAAACAGAGGCTTGAAGCATGCTTTCTCTAGGTGTGGCTGTGCAGATTTCCACTCAGTGTCAGCATTTATAAGGTGGGAATCTCCATTTGTTTTGGCTGATGATGTAGAACCTTCCTGGCCAGCCATCATCAGCCCCTTTCTGCTCTCAGGTGTCAGATATCAAGACACAGCCACTTTCTATCAACTTTGGTTTTGTTTTTCACTCTCTTGGCATGCATTTGACAAGTTTACTTTGGCATCTTTTATGTCTCACAGCCTGTTTCCTAAGAACTGGCTTCCAAGCTTTTGACATTCTCTGGCTAGATGTCATCTTCCCATAGCAGAAATTTTTCTCCCCTCGCATCACTGTCCAGTTGGTATTGAGAGATAGCCTATACAGCTCAGATGAAAAGCTTTTCTGCACTCGACTTGGAGAGTCTGAAGACAGAGTGCTCCGGTGGTTCAGTTCATTAAGGCAATGCTACCCCTGTTGAGCCAAGTGGGTTGTCAGTGTTTGAGATTTGGTTTATTTTATACATTTTCTAGAAATGTGCAAAGAACTGAGGAAAGGACTTTGTGAACTTTTTTTACTAGCAAAGAGGATCAATATCTCCATTCTGTGAACAAAGAATCAAGTGACAGCAGCATGATTCCACGTCAGCTTCAGCTGGTCTGCTGTGGATCCTGGCAGCCCTTTCTCCCTGGCGTGTGCTGTACAGCCCTGCCTGTCCTCTCCTTTGCATTTATAATATTCCTCCTGTGACTGTGGTGAGGGAGCTAATCTGCCTGAACTCTAACTGGAAGAAATAAAAGTCCAAAATTTATTTCATCTTACTTTGCTAGACATTTTTGTTGTAAAGCCACATGAACTTTACTGCTGGCACAAGAGAGAGATGAAGAGGGAGGGACAGGCACAGGACCACAGCATCTTGGCTGAGATTCACTTAAACTTTGTGAAATCTTACTCAAAACTTTCAGCATGTCCCAGGCCCTGGTTCCCAAGGCACGTGCTTTCTCTGAGCTACAGCCTTTGCTGCTGCTGCTTTCTCCTGCCTTCTTATCTAAATAATTAAACCTGTAATTCATTTTATGACTACTGCATCAGTATCCAGTTTAAAGGAAGCCCTTCGGAGCAGTGATTTAGTCCTCATCAGGACTTCGTATGTACACCAGTACTGTGAACTGTAGCCTCCTTTTGTTTTTATCTATCATACAAATATCTGCATTCAAAGGGACATAATTACTTCTGTTCTTAGTCTGAAGTAGTGAGTGAAAGGTGCTGAGCAGATCTGTGGGATTTGCACTGGCTCAGGACCAAAACTGTATTTGCAAGCAGTCCTTAATGGCACGATGACAGTATCCTTTCGATTTAAAACAAGGGTTCAGACAATATGAACAGATTTCTTCTAAATGCCTAGAAAGGGGAAAGGGAGGGGAGACGGGAAGGAGAAAAGCAGAATGCATTATTTTTGAGTCACTGCATCCAGTGTCAGAGCCAGTAGACTCTATATTCTTCTGCTTTTTATTTTGGTTCAGTTTGTTCTTTGGAGCTAGAGGGATGGTCTAAAGAGGGAAGATGCTGGCTTGGCTGATGCAGGGTAAGCAGTCCAGGGGCTCAGTTCCAAGTGCAAAAATTATAATTTCTCAAATGCTCATTTCTGCACTAATGCAATAGGCATGACTGGGCTGTGCAGTTACATTTAGGCTTTTCCTTCTGACAGTGTCTCCATCTGTGTGTTGCCCACAGAATGCAGGCCCAGCACATTTGAAGGGTGCTGAGGTGCAGAGCACCCCCAGGCTGTGCTGCCACAGCAGCAGCAAATAAGTTGGAGTGAGTGCTGGAGGAGATGTCTGGCAGGTCATATGAATGTTTTGCAAAACTTTAGATGTAGGAGTGGCAGCATGGGCCGAGTATATCAGTGTAATGCAGGTACGATGATTACAGGCCAGACTTTTACCATTGTGCCTGTAAACTGCTCTTTGTGCTTTTATTGTTACGAATGAGGTGAAGCTCTTCTCCCTGGTGAGTATTTGGCCCAGTCCTAGATGTTAAAGTAACTTCCTGCAGAGCAAGCCCAGTTGTGATTTGTAGTGCTGTTTTATTATCTGGACTCGTGGGAGATTGGCATTAGCACACTCAATGGGAAGGCAATGTTGGACAAGAAAGAATAGCAGGGTTTTTTTAGCAGGGTAATTTCAGTAGTGGCTGCTGCTGTAGCCTGGATCTGATTAAGCCAGCAGAAAACTAGGCTTATTCATTTTCCTTGCTATACTGCTTTAACCTTGATATAACCAACAGCCACGTCAGGGGGGTGGCACTGCAACTCTAGGGATCAACCGCCTTTTGTGCAGTCTGGGTATTAACCCTATCGACTTGCAAGACTGACTTTGGTGTAGCTGAACTGATCTCAGCATTGGAGGCTTGTTCTTCCAAACTTTTGTGCCCTTCTCCCTCAGCACCAAGCAAGGCTGCTTCTATATAGAAGCTTTTCCCAAATCTGAGAGGAGAGTTATTTTTCTATTGAGTGTTTTCTTACTTACCTGCTGATTGATTTAAGATGTTCCTTTGTGTTGCCACTGAACTAATAGCAGCTTTGGGGGTGGGAAGACATGTGTGTTCTTTTGCAGCTGTTTTGTACATGTTTGGCTGTTGAAAACTAGTATGACAGTGTTCTGGTAAATGCTTCAGTTTCTATTCATCAGTTCTTCAGTTGCTGCAGCTCAGCGGAGTCAGTTAACTTTTTACGAGGCTGTAGTTTCACTTTCAGGTTCTTGGATTTACTGCATTTCCCTGATGCTTTGAACAGTAGGGTACTTGCTTAAATACAACTGTTCTTCTTGAGTTTTGAAGCAGAAATAGTAATCTTAAATCTTTCTATTTAGTTTAAATAAATAAAAACTTGCTTTCATGAAATAAAAAGATGGACCTCTTCTGATTTCAGTATGTACTTTTTTTTTTTAAAGACATTTAGAAATATCTGCTGTGACATTTTGAAATTGGCTCACAATTTTAGCTAACTTTTGTAGCCTTTTTTTTCCCCAGTAGGAAATTTCTGAGCAAACCTTGCTTAGTCCCAGGCCCATCTCCTTGTCTTCCTGCTTATAGGTTTAGTGTGATTTATTCTCCTTGAGGGAGTGTATGGAGGTACTAATGTCTTCATAGTTGTGGGAGAAAGCAGGGGGAGAAAACAGGGACAGAAGCAGAGACATGTTTATTAAGAGAAAGCAGTAGGTAAGCTTTGAAATAAACAATGAAGCAAAAATGATCAGGTAGGATAAGGGGCAAAGGCTTATTGGAATAGGGACAGCCTTGTTCTGGAAAATCATAGAATCGTTCAGGTTGGAAAAGTCCTTTATGATCATCAAGTCCAACCATTAACCTAGCACTGCCAAGTCAACCACTAAACCACATCCCTCAGCGCCACATCCACATGTCTTTTAAATACCTCCAGTAATGGTGACTCAACCACTTCCCTGGGCACCCTGTTCCAATGCTTGATGACCCTTTTGGTAAAAAAATTTTTCCTAGCATCCAGTCTAAACCTCCCCTGGTGCAACTTGAGGCCATTTTCTCTTGTGCTATTGCTTGTTACTTGGGAGAAGAGACGAACATCCACCTGGCTGCAACCTCCTTTCAAGTGGTAGTAGAGAACAATAAGGTCTCCTCTGAACCTCTTTTTCTTCAGACTAAACAACCCCAGTTCCATCAGCTACTCCTCATAAGACTTGTGCTCCAGACCCTTCACCAGCTTTGTTGTTCTCCTCTGGATGCGCTCCAGCACCTCAATGTCTGTCTTGTAGTCAGGGGCCCAAAACTGAACACAGTATTCAAGGTGCGGCCTCACCAGTATCCAGTATAGGGGGTTGATTGCTTTCCCAGTCCTACCGGCCACACAATTTCTGATACAATGGTTGATGAAGAATGGATTACAGGAGACCAAATGCTCCAGGTAAATAAATCCACTGGCACCTAACTGTAAGCATTCTACCTCTGCTACACTGATAGCATTAGCCATTCAGAACTCTGTTATTATCCCACCCTTAGAATGAGATCCAAGCCCATCATGCTGTCTGGAGAGCTGCTCAACTCAACATACAGTATTTAAAATCTGTAGAAGTAAAGCCAAAAGTGACCTCTGGAGTTAAGAGCACCTTCGGGGCCCAACAATTGTTCAGCAGAATCACACATTCATGATCACAGTTTTGAATTTAGGAACCCAAATTCTGCTATAATCCTCTTTCATAAACCTATATTTCTTGCCCTACGGGCTTTTTTTAAAAATGTCTTATAAGAATGGAAACCTCATCCTATGAAAGAAAAGCATGAATGTAAGTTGTGTACATCTTTCTGATTTATCAAGTGTAAGCTAGGAAAGAGCAAATATGCATAATATATGGTGAGAGGAAGAAAGATACTATTACTACCCATCTCCATGCTTCATTTCCTCTCAATTTTAATGTGCTTTGGAACAAAAATATTTGTATAACATGTAGTTGTGACTGAGGGACAGCAAGCAAGTAACTAGAGAACTTAACCTTATACTGTAATGCACCATCAACAGCAAGCAGGAAAGGTAATTGTGAATTTCCTTTGTATTCAGATTTTTCCTCTTGATAAATTCCTTGTGAATCCCTGGTGAAGATAGGAGCTACAAAATGAGGCAGTCTTTTAAAACTGTATAACACTTCTGGCAGTGATGCATCAGTATTTATGTAAGAATTATTTTACCAGAAGTACAGATGGGGGAGGGAGAGAGGGGATACATGCTATATTATTCCCTCACAGAAAAGAAAAATCAATCCATTCTCATAAATAATATACAAAATTCTCAGCAAGATCTAAATTCAATACACTTAAGATGTCACCATGGTTCTAGGCCTGACTGGCTAAAGAACTGACTGGGGAAAGGCTTTATTCAGTTCAATTGCTGGCAAAATCTGGGTGGACCTGATCACCATTACTGTCCATCACAGCTTCTGGAGAGAGGACAGTTCATCTGTCTGGACAGGTCTGCAGTGAGACATTTGGAGAGGGCAGAGGGTTGCTGCTACCTACTTACTCTAGAAGATTAAGCAAAGCAGCCCGGTGAACAGACTCTAGTGATAGGTTTTCTACCTCTGATTGAAAGAATGCTAGACTTGTATAAACACAGACATTGCCTAGTTTAATTCAAGAGTTGATGTTGTAGTGGTTTAATTAACACTAACAGAAGTTTAATGTCAAAGAGCTTTAGTGTTCAAATTAAAAATTATAGCAGGCCTTGTTTACTGGGGTTGGGAGTTTTTAACCTGCATATCCAACATTAATTGTCCCATTTTAGATTTGCCTTGCCACTTCTCTGTATTTGCAGAGCACGATAACTGAGCTACAGGTTGTAATGAAAAGGCCATATACAATGACAATATATTTGTTTTCTGGATAACTGTCTAAATCAAGACTTGATTACACTGAAAGGGCAAAATGTTGAAATTTTGCTTCTCTTGGACTTCAGTGCCTTAACAGAAATTTCATTGATTGCTCCATAGCCTTGTTTCTGATGTTTGCTTTTAATTTGTGTTATAATGTTGTAAAAATGTAGGAATTTAAGTCTAGCAGTATAGGGAATGTCACTATATATTAGGCCTTCCATCAAGTGTAGTTAGTTTAATATTTCTACTGATTATGAGACTAACTGCCTGTCACGACAAACTAGGAGCACATGGGCTCCTTAAATGTGTATGCATGTTAAAGTGTTCCTCACTGAACCTCCTTTGAGTGCTGGCTTGTTGGGTTTTGGTGTTTTTTTTTATGATTGCTGAAGTAAGTCTCTCTCTATTGGTGCTGCTCCCTAGGTGGTTTATCTATTGTTTATCAACAGAAGTTGTAATATAGCAAGTTAAAGCGATAGGTCATTAATTTTCCAGGGCTAATTAAGAAAGAGACAGGGCTCTCTGTCTCTTGGGTGATGAGTGCAGTGGGAGAGCAGCTAGGTCATTAACAGCAGACATCACAGAACTGCATCTTCTTATTAATTTGTCCTGCATTTCTAAGCTTAAGTCTTGCATAAACTCCTACATAAATGTATTTTGAGCTCCCTCCCTTTTCAGTATGTAGTGGCCTAGCCTCCTGTTGTTGTCATGCACATGTGGGCACACACATGTATACCAAAAAAACACACCCCACCAAACACACACTCTCAGCACTCTTCACTTTCTTCACCTATCTTTATTTAGCTTGCTCACAGGGCAGGGAGCAGCATCTCCTGTGCCTGGTTAAAAGCTAAGTAGATGCTCTCTGTTGCCTCCCAAATATGAGGTTGGCCATCCCAAACAAATCTAAGTTGAGCTGTTTGTACTTTTTCCTCTGATATTAGGCGGGTAGAGGAGAACAGAGCAGTTTCCCCTCTCTTCGCAACTGTGGGTCTTCAAAGGGCTGGAGGCAGTGAGTAACTCCAGTGTTTCAAGATTTGTAGCAAATTAGATTGGAATTGACCAAGCCACTGAAGCCTTCATGGCAGGAATAGGAGGCAGAAGAGGCAGCACAATAACATGAGCTTCATTTTCTCAGAAAAATCATGACAAAAACACAATGCACTTTGGCAAAATTCTGCTATGCGCATAAGCAGATGCCTAATTTTCCTCTGAAATTTCCTGGCTGTCCCATGGAACTGCAATTCTGCCTACACTGTATTTTTCCTCCAGCTGTTTTTTCTATCCTAGGCACTCTTTCTAAAGTAAGCTAACAATCGCTCATTCTCCACGCCCCCCTTCCCCCC